>JABJVR010003633.1:0-15693 GCA_025773905.1 Chitala chitala
AGACTGTGAAGGGGCGTGCTCACAGTTTGGTAAAGTTGATTCCTGTCGCTCCCAGTGTTCTGAACAGAAGTAAAAATCCTTCTGTCTCATTAACACCCATCCTCTTGAACAGAAGGAAGCAGCAGATTGTGGGGGGGTCTGCCACTGACTTTTAATATATACTACTCTGAAACTTTTAAAATTATGCTGTAAATAAGTAGAACTGATGGATTTGCAGTATTAATTTGTAGTAGCTGTCAATTAAATAGTAATTTTATAGCTTGTAGGAATTTTATGAAAGGAATTCAAAGCAGTTTCAATGTCAGGTAGCTCAAACATCAGAAATATATTAGCAAGACGTACTGCACTCATACTGTACATTTCAGTTATTGGACGCAGTGCTTTGTTTGTGATACCGTGGCAGAAATGCATCAGTAAATGTGTTGGTAATTATGCCAAGGTGATGATGTGAGGGGCAAATCTGATCAGGAGAAAGTCAGCTGAGTGGTTTTTTAATAGCACCATACACATTGAATGGAGGAGGGGAGTGATAATGGTGGGCTTGTTTTGTTTTTGATGAGATGGCTGCTGCTTATCATCTCTGTCATCTCAAGGTCCCTTAGACCCCCCTCTCATAACTAAAATATTCCCTTTGATGACGGTAATAGGACAAAGAGAACTTAACGTCAAGATTCAGGTTTCTTTTTCACATGCCACCTTACTGCTTAATGACACTGTGAGTGTTAACAATCCAGCGTCTTCTGTGTGTTTAACATGCAGGGAATAGAATGACTTAATAAGATTTTCTGGAATGCATAAATCTTTGTATTTCTTTTATTAGTGTCCATGTGAAACAGCAATTATGAAACTGAGGAGCATTTTTGTTTTGAAGTGTAAAAGAAGGAGATATTACAGAGACGTTGTGTCTAAGGTCTTAGTGTGCAGTTGGCCTATGTGTTGAAAGACTTTTGCTGATTCTTAGCTTTTTTCCTCTAATATATTTAAAGGTATTGATTCAATTTATTTCATTTTTGGAGGCTGCCAAAACTGCTTTAAATAATGACAGAAAGAGTGGAGACCTTAAGGTTTGTGGTTTGTTGCATATGGGGCTGCGTAGCTGCAGATTGGTCATTGTGCCCGTGCTGACCTGTGTCCACCACCAAAAGTGCCTTCAGTGGGCACGTGAACATCAGAACTGAACCAAGGAGCAATGGAAGAAGGTGGCCTTGTATGATGAATTACGGTTTCTTTTACATCATGTGGCTGGCTGGGTACGTATCACTGAGGAAGAAATGGCACTATGGGAAGAAAGGAAGCCAGCAAAGGCAGTGTGATACTTTTGATAATGTTCTGATAGGGAAACCATGGGTCCTGCCATTCATGTGGATGTTACTTTGACATGTACCACCTACCTAAACATTGTTTCTGACCAAGTATTGTACACCCCTTAATGGAAATGGTATTCCCTGATGGCAGTGGCCTCTTTAAGTACGAAAATGCACCCTGCCACAATGCAAAAATAATTCAAGAATGGTTTGAGGAACACAACAATGAGGTGTTGATTTGGCCTCCAAATTCTCCAGATCTCAATCCATTCGAGGATGTGTGGGATGTGCTGGATCCATGGAGGCCCCACCTTGCAACTTACAGGACTTAAAGGATTTGCTATTGATGGCTTGGTGGCAGATACCACAGCATAACTTCAGAGGTCTAGTGGAGTCCATGCCTTTATGGGGCAGGGCTGTTTTGGAAGCAAAAGAGGGACCTACTAAATATTAGGCTAGTGGTCTTAATGTTATAGCTGATCATATACTGTGTATACTGTATGTTTTTATTCATATTCCATAGATTCAATTAACATAAATAAAATTACCTTGTGCTTTCATCAAGGTATCCATCTTAATAGTCCCTGAAAGGACATAGTTTTATTGTACCACTCCTTAATTTAAAATGTATAAACGGATCAATATTATCAATAAAACCAAAACCCTTATAAGCAATACACAAGTTAACTGCCGTTTGTACACACAATTTTATGCAGACACGTTGGTAGATAAGCACTAACAAAGGACAATACCCTTCCCGTAGTTAATTCCCTTCTCTGTGTTTCAGCATGATCTTGCCTCAAGGTAACAGTGTCCATGAAATGAGGTAGATGCAACAGCGATTTTGACAAAGAGTCATGATGGCACGGAGACCAGTGAACAGAGACAAAACCCTCAGACAGGGAGACAGCCCGTTCTTGACCTCTTTAGATCACTTTAGGATGGCAGACGCCAAAGCAGCGTAGCTCTGCTGTATGAAAATTCTGCACCGGTGACAGTCCTCACGCGACCCATCAAATCAGTTTGCCACTTAGTTTGGCTTATTCTGTTTGCATTGACAACAAAATGGAAACTAATTTCCTTGCGAGAGCTGAACAGTGTGCGAAAGAACCATTCACATCGCCCAATTTCAAAAGCAGTTTTTTCTATGCAAAAGTCCGGGCGATCGCTTTTCAACATCGGATCCGAAGTATCATAAATCACATCTCATGGAAAGTGAATTAAAGCAATTACCGTCCTGCAGGTGAAATATCTTCCCTTTGTGCCGTGTGGAATTCGTAAGTCCACGCCATTCAGCGCTCCTGTTAGAGCGGCGCATTTATTCCGGTCGGAGCTGAAAGGCATCGCTCAGATCAGCTCTGCATAAATGAATGCGTGCGAAAATCCATTTAAAACCCTTCTCGTCCCTGGAATACTTTCTCATTGTGAAAATGTTAATTGTTTCTGACTGTTTACGGACTCGTTCTGGGTGCTATTAATCATTTGTATCGCTGAAAATTACAGGTAAATTTGTCTCGCAATGATGACTGACAAGGCATGCATGTGTAAGGTCATGATGAAAAGGCTTATTAAAAGATAATGTCTGCAGTGATGGTGGAAGATAATAGTGCGGTTGCTGATTCTACACTGTAGCCAGGGGTTATTGTATTGTCACTAGATGGACTTTTGTTCAGGGCTCTGTGAATACAATTATAGGGCAAGCTTACGAATATGTACTTGTCAGGCTAAAATATTGACACAGCCATGACACTACAGGAAAGAACTGTGTTAAAGGTGTGTAATGGCAGTACTTTAGACCACCTGGGACAGGTTTGTTAGCCATAGCACTAGTGGGCTGAGACCAAACCAAACCAATGTTACACTCATTGGACACGGGGCCTTCAGTTGGCACTTCTGTTGGTCATTAACAGGTACATTTACTGAGCTGGTGCCTCCAGACAAATAATACCACCTCCATTAAAAATGAATTAATGAATATGGCCTTAATTATTCTCTAATAATCTGTCAAGAGGTTTCCAGGAAAATTCTGTTCATGTCTTAAAATAACAAAAGTGTTTTCCTCCATAGAACTCAGTTCAATTTACTGCTGCTTCCTAAATAACCAAAAAGATGACACTGCTATCAACCGACTCACTTTGCTGACAGCACATGACACAGTATCTTTGAAAATGCCTTTCTGAATCAGAGATTTAAATCATTTTCAGGAATACGAGAAGAGCAGATTGTCAGTGCTGTCTTGGATGAAAAGACAACATGCAGACGTCCATAAGTGGACTGTATCATAGGTGTGAATTCCTGCCCTCTTATCATGAAGATCTGATCAATGGTTCAGAGAGCAGTTTGATCATTCTGCTGTATATGGACTTGAGCTGGTTTATCAGAGGAGAGGTGGACCTGCATGATGGATTTGAGCCAGGAAAGTGAAACTGCTGTCATAATGCAATGGACCGTTTCACATCTAATCTTTAAAAGTCTATCTGTCATCCTGCATCTCTATCATCTCCATAAAGGTTCTTCCCGCTGTGCTAGAATAAAGCATGCAGGCATGTGATCTTAAAAGACCTGCACATTTTTGTCACTGAAGTGTCTTACAGAGTGCTATGTATACAGTACTACTTAATTGTGTTATACAATGCTGCATAATTTTAGTTTGTCTGTTGACTCACCAAAACCAACTGTTTTAGTGCTAACAAATCTCTGTTAACCTGGATGTGGCTAACAGCTTCTACCTCACCGAAGAAAGGGCTCAGAACATTTTACATTTTTCCATGCCAGCCTCTCATTTTATGAATTTTATTAACTGGACTTTACAAACTAAACACAAGTACTTAGGATAAAGTTAATGAACTAAATACCGTCCTGTGTGAGCTTTATTTGCAGTGTCGTCAATAAACTACACCAATGATTTGATGTGTTAGAACTCGTGTGTGTTGTTTATTTTACACTAAAACCTTTCTCCAGGCTGCTGCTGAGTAAAAGACCCCACCCTGTTAACTGTACTCTGATTGTATTTTGAAAATGGTTTCCAGTAGGCCTTAGTTTAGTCTTTACTGTTTTCTCTGAAGGTTGAGAAATGAACTGAAGCGACTTGATAAATTTAAATGTCTGTTGCAGTTTATTTTTAACTGACTGAGCAGTGGTAACATTAAAACTCTGAAAGGTACTTATCCTCTACAGGCGATACGGCCCATTAAGTTCGAATATCGCAGCGTTAATAAGTCTGCTGTTGTCTCAGGTGCAATCTGATGTCCCCGTGTGGAAAGACAGAAAGCCAGAAACATCTCTGCTTCCTGAATCTTGGCAACATCTTTCGGGAAGTTCAAAACTCCCATGCCCCTCGGTCTCTGGGCCACAGTTGAGAACACCCTGCACAAAGGTCAGAAGACGATGTCCCAGGAGCACCACCTCAGTGCTTTTTGACTGGCCAGCTGGCTGTATTTGAAAGCAAGGCTTTTCTTGGCAAGTTTTCTTGGCTGCATGTGACTGCTGCTCGTACTGGCTTCTGATTGGTTGTTAAGGAAATGAAAGCCTCATTATGAAGCCTTGACGATAAAGCGTGTCCGTGGCATCTGCTAAACTCTCCATTCTGTAAATGAGCATGCACCTTTCAGCCCCCAGTTTTCTTTACTGGTTTCTGCAGTCAGGAAACTACCAACCTCATATCTTTATAAGACTTAATACCTGAAAACTTTTAAAATTTCTCTTTACATCTTCTTTATTTGTGGTTCTACGTCTAGAACAGGAACAACAATATAATTATGCCTTTAGTAAATGAAAAGTATGCACTCAAATGTCTTTATACCATATGCCGTTTTCTGTTGTAGAACTTATTTCTGACCTCACAAACTCCATTGTTTTCATTATAAAGAGGAAAGTCATGGAGGTCAGAATGGATCAGATGTTTCTGAGCATACCTATTGTTGTTGGATATATGCCAGCAACCACCAGAAGCATACGTTCCAAGATTTAAGCATATGGTGTTTCTTAATAGCGCAAGTGAGAGAAGTTCTTCAGGAATTTCTTAGAAGAAATTATACTTTTACGTCCATGCAACATGAACGGATTATGTTTAATATGCATGTCAAATACACCGTGTCTTATTCTGCACCTCCAATCCACATCTCCCTGAGGATGAAAGTGCTTCCCCTTTCATACTGCCAAACAGCTGGCGGTCCGGCATCTTCCCCGGCGACTGTGTTCAGTCCTCCTAATTACTACCAGTGAAAGGTCCTGCACATGTGAACAGCATTCCAGTGCCTGCCGGCATCTGGACGAGGCATGTTCACCAGAAGATATGCGGCGTGATGAAGGAGACTGACGTATCCTGGTTTCTTTGGGGCTGCTGATTTTTCCTGAAAGACAGGGAGATGCTCGTTAGTACAGTACATCATCTGTCAAGCCTTCCGTCAGCTTGCTCTTGAGCACACTGTACTCCTTAATTTCCCAGGGGACCATCCTGGCTATTTTCCATTCTGATGGGGTTTTTTTTCAATGAGCTTATGTTACTGAAACATTATTAGTGAATTTCAGTAGTCTTTAGGGGAAAGATGTACTTACGCTGAGCCCATATTACATGAATATACTTACACGCACTTACACGCACCGTACATTTATCACTTCACTTTACGATGTGCGGACCGAGTACGCCTGTGTGGAGAAGTCCAGTCTGTCCATGTAACACTTTTAATTAGGTAAATTAAAATTCTCTACAGTTTATACAAGTGTTCCATTATTTATTATTGCTTGTATCATTATTTTATAATAGTTTTTTTTATATAAATCAAATTTTTAAATTCATTTCTACAAATGGAGGCTACACAGTCAGACTATGCTCTTCTGAGAAACAGCATTGAAAATGCCTTTTTATTTCACGTCCAGCCCAGTGTTAAAACTATACCAGACGTTACACTGATATCACATTTGAGCTGTACATGAAGCTGGCTGCACCTCCAGACAAAACAGAGTAGAGTCAGTGTAAACAGAGAAGGTTAAAGAGAGAATACACTGATGCGCAGTTTTCTCCAGTAAAAATCAGCACCATGACGGAATTACATTATGCCAATTACACATCAACAAATAATTCAGCATCCTCATTTGCAGTGTTTTTTTGCACAAATACAGATATTAGCCTGTTGCTGTTTTCCTTTGAGCTATTTATCTTTTTAAGTCTCTGGTTTTCAAGTCTCGTTCATATGGACGCCTGCCCCAGCAGCTGCTTGGCACCAGATCAGTTACTTCCTGTTGTACCCCCCCGTCCTCCCCCCAGCCACAGGCCGTTAGGCTGATTTTGACGCAGCTCTGTGAATGGGCCTTGTTGTCTCTGGTGTTCCAGGTTCCACGTCGCCAGCCTGAGTAACATGCCATACATCTCTGAGCGGTGAAGTTGTACCGGAGCACCAGGTGCATTGTGGGATGCTTTTCGCCTGAGGAATACTGTATGTACTGGTCCCTGGGGTTCTTCAGATAAAGGCTTCACTATCAATATTTAAAGAGCACCAGCTGAAATCTACTGAGTGGCCCTGCCTGTAAAGGTGCTCTCAGTGATACTGGCCCTGTAGCTCAGATAGCGCCTCCTGCCCGAACTGTGTCATCTGATGTTTGAGAAGAAACGCGTCTGTAGAAAAACGTGACCTGCTTCATCCCCCCTTGGCAGGGGAAGGGCGTCGGTCATTCCAGAACATCCCTCGCTCTGTGCGTGGCTGGCTGTGAAGGTGCTGGCTCGTGCCCACAGATGGCGCTGTTAACGCTGCTCTGTCGCACGCAAAACCGGGATCACAAAGGTGAATTCGTGTCTCCGAGGCATTTTTCTCGGGCATCGCACACATGAATCTCAGACATGCCTCGTAAGAGCGGTTAAACGTGTAAATGCTCTGTGGGTCATCATATACCCCGTTCACGTCCATGTCTTCCACTGTTAACCATTCACTTTTAACCTGATGTTTTACTGTCTATTCAGAGGGGGAATCATTACTATTAATTAATATTCAGATATAATGCAGCACAACAATCAAACATCATTCCACATTTTAAATTCAGTCTTTTTTCCATGCAGCATTTTAAAAAGGAGTAAAAGTGCTCTGTGCTACAAGCTACCATAAAATATAAGCAGTCAATCAACACAACAGTGTAATGTGTGTGTGTGACTGCAAGGCAGATTTAATATAAAATCAGTGGGGAGTCACCAATCAGACTGTTTTGTTTGGTGAATTGACGACAGGCTGTTGTGACTACAGCTGATTAATGTCATGCAGGTTACTGCAAAACGGTAAATAAAAACAAGCTGAATACTGTGTAATCCTGTATTCATTTCACATTTAATAATACATATTTCCACAGTTCATGTTTTTATGACATTTAGTATAATTTCTTAGGGCTCCGTTGCCGTTGATTTGATTTCCGTCAGAAATGACCATCATAGGCAGGCTGTAGATAGACTGCTTATTCAATATTGTGCTAAGCTAATCTTGGGCTTTTTCAAGCGTAGTTCAATAAAGCGATGATTGTTTTATTAAACTACCTGTTAGAGTTTTGGTGACTTAATCAGGATGTTTATTTCAGCATCTGGTGGTTTTAATAAAATCATTCCAGACCATGATGTGCAATTTAAAACATGCATGTGATGTGCAATATTAAACATGTTTGTTCAGTAAACACTCAGTCAGCCTCTCCCATAAAAAAATAACATGGAGAGGAAATTAAAATATTAAGATCAGTTGGCATTGTTGCAGATTTTTTTAGCCACTCTCCTTCTTTGCCCAAAAAAACAAAACGCTCCAAAGTGCCATTCATCAGGTGTTATTGTAAAGATTTACCAGCGATTAGCAAGGAACAAATTTTAGCTGATAGCATTATTACAAGACTGTGAATAAGTTACTATGGATACATACTGCGTTTGTGAACCTAGCCCTCACACGAGTGTAATGGGTGGCTGGAATTATAACACCATTTTGTACAGCTCAGTGGAGTGATCAACAGTGTAAAATGACTTTTAAAATATGTTTGGCATTAGCACAAGACAATATGCTAAAACGAGTCTCAGCCTATTCACTGTGCCACAAATACTGCAACTGGATTATGGTCTGTATTTACTTCCTTTAAGTATGGGTAATACAATCCTATATACATCAATAAAATAGCTCAGCATTGAGGCAGATGAATTGCTAATTATGCTCTGATGTATTGATAATTATGTAGCCTTAATGCCCTAGAATAGGAACCTCTGGTCTTCGCAAGCAGTGGATGTGAGGAGTTTGATGTAAACATATGTAGGGTTTATAGCAACAAAATACGGTTATATAGTGAGCTGAATGGGTAAGTGAGTGAATGCGTGAGTGAGTGAGTGCGTGCGTGAAAGTGTGAGTGTGTGAGTGAGTGCGTGGGTGAGTGAATGTGGGCCATCAGATAGTCGACAATGAATGAATGAATGCTGGTTATGTTATGTGACTTTTATATTAGGACTTCTTCATATACAGACAGTCTTGAAGTAAGGTATAAGAGTGCTATGTCTGAAATTTTGACATTTTTGCTTGAGAAATGACTAGAGCTTTTTTGCCAATAGTAAGAACCTCTTGGGATGTTCTGACAGCTTTGTATAACTTCTTATTTTTTGCTGTTCTTTCAGAAACACATTTATATAAAAGAACAAGCCCAAAGATTTAACTTTAATTTTATGGCAGCAGTAAGACTTTGATGGGAACAATTTTAACCTGCTTTCTTTTGTTTGTTTTCTTAATCGGGTTTGAAACACATTATCAGGAGGAGCTTGCTGCTTTAATGGGACTTTGTCAGAATGGTCCCACGGCCCGAGTGGACCCTGACACAGATGCCACCATCACCCTCGTGTCATCTGACAAAGAAAAGCGCATTTCAAGAGACAACAGATCCAAGCACTCTATAGAAAGTGACGGAAGTCACATCCGAGATGTTGTTTTAGCGTTTTAGCTTGTTGTAGTAAAATTGAAATTGCTGAAATGCGTCTTTTTTTGTGGACAGCACAGTGGCTCATAGAGTAGTTCCTTTAGCTTCACACCTGCAGCATCGTGGCTCCTGTTCTAGCCCTCAGCTCTGTGTTTTGGCTTTTCCTTTTCTCCAGTGTCTCTACATTGCCCCTGTAGGCAGAGGCATACCAAACAGAGGGTGGTGACCTTGGGCCCACGCAAAGCTTTGCATGGCTAACACTTGTGCCTCCTCCCACATAATTTATAATTTAATAAAAGGTTATCAGCTTTCCATTATCTGTTATAAATACTTGCAGCTAAAACTCCACTTTTAATTAGGCAGTACCAAAACCTCACTCAGGTTTGAGCATGTGCGCAGTCACATTGCATGTCCTTCATATTGCACGAATACAAATCTGCCTAATTGCTACATTGTCAACTCAGCACTGCCTGCATTACTCAGGTCTCAGTTATTACTGGCAGTTTTTGTTTTACTGTGGGCTTAAATGTCAGTTAGAGTCCTTTAAAACAAATTTGTGGTTTTAGCTTTCATTCTACACTGCATATAAACTCCTCTGTACTTAATTTATGCAAGGCAGGTGGTCACTACTAGTGTTAAACTGCAGTTTCAGAACCTAATCTAGCAAGATTCTTTCTGTTAACTGTCCAGTGGAAATTTTGTTTTTGTTTCTTTAACAAGCATTCATCCTGTTAGCTTCAATTTGAACCAGCAGAGTACTGGCCATCATGCTGTTTTTCCACGCTCCACTCAGATTTTGTACCCCATCAGCCCCCACTCCACATCACACATATATGGCTGTGGCCTGGTCACATCTGCCTGCCTGCCTATCTGCCTATCTGCCTGTCTGCCTTCTTGCCACCCTGCCTGCCTTCCTTCCTTCTTGCCTTCCTTCCTGCCTGGTTTCCTTCCTTCCTTCCTGCCATCCTGTCTGCCAGCCTGCCTTCTTTCCTTCTTGATTGCCTTCCTGTCTGCATGCCTGACTTCCTCCTTTCTTTCCTGCCTGCCTGCTTTCTTGTCTACCTGCCTTCCTGCCTGCCTTCTTGTCTGCTTGCCTTCCTTCCTCGCTGCCTTCCTGCTTGCCTGCAGTCCTGTCTGCCTGTCTGCCTTTTTTCCTTCTTGCTTGCCTTCCTGTCTGCCTGCCTGCTTTCCTTTCTATGTTTCTTTCTTCCTTTCTGCTTGCTTACCTGCTTATTTGCCTTCCTGCCTGTATAATTCCTTGCCTGTCTGCCTTATGATGAATAGATTTGAGGGTGCACGCTGCATTTCCTGAGCTAAGCTACCTAGCCCTACATGGAATTGAACTACAGTAGTTGTGCAAAATGGACCATTGCCATTCACTCATTTCAGTGAACCATTTCAGTACATACATCTAAAGACGGATGCTGCATCATTAAAAGTTGTGAAATATTCCATAGACATTCCAAGATATAAATGATTGCATTTACTAAAGACTGAACCTAACGAAGGCATTGTTCATTGCATAATCTAGCCGCACTACTGCATCAGCCATCTGCCATGTTGTAATTATAAAATATGAGATGCACAGAGTAAAACTTGCCGTTATATTAGACCTCAGAGTGTCTGAAACAGAGGCCGCGTGCAATTAAGACAGTTTTAATGCTACATTTTCCCCAGTCTTCTCATGCAGTGCTTTGATCATCATATAAACATTATAGCTCACTGCAGGAGCCACCCCCCCACCCCCCCACAAATAAATTAAATAATTGAATGTGTTGTCTGTGATGTTTACAGTCGCAGGAATGTGTGCCAGATAGCAGCTGTTTGTTGCTTTCATTTTCATAGGTAATAAAGCAGCTGTTTGGTGTGTTGCTTTCTGCCGTGATTGTCACTAGTGTTTGACAGTTTCATTAGATGCTGTTTTCCCGCAGGTTCTATTAGATTCCCAGAGAGCGCTTTGCCATCATGTAAACTATCTCTTTACCTCTTCACAGCACTGAGGATTCATGGGAAACTAAAGGTCGAAAGCAAACCGTCGGGTCTGCTTTTAACATGCCTATACTGCAGTTTTCTCTGAGTGAGCAGGGCCTTGTTTCACAGTACGCGTAATGAATGTTAGGGTCATTATGAAGTAGAATAAAGAGTGTGGTTTTTAGGATGGGCTAGCCTGTGATGCTGCAGAGGACTTTGAGCACCTGATGCTGGACTGTGAGAGAAGGGTTGTCTATTCCATCAGCACAAAGAGAGGGTAGAAGGCAGAACAGAAGTGAGCCTGAAGGAACCAAGGCAGATTGCTATCAACTGCTCGCTGACGGCTGTCAGGGCCGTGTCTTCCCAGGGCTCCGGTTAAGACGGGGCAGCGGCTGCAGATCCACATGCTTTGTTCCATCATCCTCCCCTGTTGCCCTTTGACTTTCATGCTGTCATCTGACTTCCCTCACATCAAAAGTGCTGCATCCTCCAACTAGTATATATTTGCAGCTGAAGCTGCAAAGGACATAAGCATGCGTGACAGCAGGGTTGCACGTGCAGCACATAGGCATAGGCAAATAGACCCACATACGTGTATATACACGTTTATATTTATATATCAATATACACATACAGATACACACATTGACACGTACACGCATACTGTAAGCACATACACATATATATGTGTACACATACACAAGTGTACACATATATAAACATAAACACACACAGACGTATGTGTGAGGTTATATAAGGGCAATGGATCATCTAGCCATCTCATTTAATAGTGGTTCCCTCTCTGTCTTTTTTTCCCTTCAATTAACCATTCAAACTGTTTGAAAGACCTTCTTGCTGCTCTCTGTATGGTTTTGTGACAGCTGTATGGGGCTCACATGTGATTGTTGGTGGTGGTTTAGAGCTGGATATTTGCACTTGCGTTCCCTGAAAGGCATCGGAACACAGTGTTCTCTGTTGTTGTTGGATATTATCAGCAAGACAGGAGTAAAATCATGCAGCGATTATACAGATTTCAGTGTTGTGTTGGGCTCAGCCTTTCCCTTAATCTCCCGGGAGGGTGACGGTGTGAGAGTAGTGAAATTGCTCCTGAGAGTCACTGCTTTCCTGAAAGCACCCCCCCAAGCCAGAGTCTCACAGTCTGGCCTTCCCCGATCACCCTGAATGGTCACGCATTTCCAGTGCTAACAGGCACAGCCGACGCGGTAAGTTCTGCGTGTTTGTCAGCCAGACGCTGCCTGCTAATTGATAGTGGTTGAGGAGTCCCTGGAGACAGGACGCAGACGGCTGTTTGGGTAAAGGGGAGAGCGAGGACAGGAGCTTATCGTGGAAAACAGGACCTCAGACAGTGAGTGAATATGACGCCACAGTTTTGCCCTGCCAGCATAGCACAGAACTACAGGTTAGTGTCCTCACTTAGAGCTAAGCCACAACGTGATTTTTAATATGCTGGAAGTTACATTGATTTTCAAGTTTTGGTGGGTGTTAGAAGAAGTCAAATTTTTCAGGTCGAAAGAGCTTCACGGTTGTTGCCGAGGTAAATCGTCAGTCACCTGGTTATAAAAGAAACTGTCTTTATCAATTTGTTGTTTTAGAATATTTTACTGGAGTGTAACAATAAATGCGGGAAGAAAGTATATGTGGGGACTCAAAGAAAAAAACGCTTCAAAATGCCAAACTTTAATTAGTAGGCTAACAATCTCCCTCCATAAAAGAGCTTTGCCTACAAACGTTATATTTTCATAAAAGATTAAGAGTGATGGAGGTTTTATGGTCTTGTCAGCTCAGCTGTAGTATGTGACAAGAGGTCTTTCAGCGTAATGTAAGTAGTTTAATTGCCTGATAGGTTTTTGTTATTTTTTTACTTGCTTTAATAGCAAGGACCGTTTAAAATTAGCCCTGGGAATATGTTACAGAAATTATAGTATTCATCTAATGTTTCATTCAGAGCAGACTGAGAAGCAGCAGATTTTCATCTGAGGTGTTATCGATTTTCATATCGCCTCTGTGTTAGTTCTGAGCATTGATGCAGGTGAGCACCATTTCCCATTTCTGTCAGTATTATTTATGTATTACCGCTGTGGGATGCTGAATATGTAACAGAAGGAGAATATGTTTCTCTCAGAGCTTCTGCACGGTTCACAGAGAGCACCGCGAGTCCGTTTTGAACAAGGCGCTGCCCGTCCTATGAGGAGAATGTATGTGCTTTAAAACTGCCTCTTAGTCAAAAAGACAACCTTCAAATGTCATACGCTCCAGATGTATAATGACAAAAAAGAAGAAAAAAATAAATAATAAATTAAAAGTCAGGTGGACAGAGTTTGAAAGATGTAGCACCCTTTTAAATCAAGGTGCCATTTCCCATTTAAGGTTCGTGTTAGAATTCAGAGCAGCGGTCAAAGGCACGTAAATAGCCCGGCAATGGCGTCAGCGGCGGGAGCGGACTCTCCTGCCAGCACCTCCCGCTCTTTGACATTGCGGCTGTTTGTTCTCCCGGAGGGCCCCCGCCTGGCCCAGGGTGCCGGCGCCCGCATGATGATGGGCCAGGGATCCGATAACCCCGCACGCACGCTCACGAACACCGTGACCCACGTGCTCAGCTCCCCCCCCCCCCCGCCAATGTGAGCAAGAACAGGCCCAGTGGCAAGAAACGAGTTTAACATTCGCCATTGGATTTATCTGAGTCTTGCCCCTGTCTGTTTCAGTCCCAGACATATACACATATGTATCCTGAAAGAGCTGTTATACTTAGGTCTGGGAATTAAGATGCACCCAAAGAGAAGGAGATTGAATAAAAAGCATTTTAATTGTAATGATGGAGAAAGGACATAGAACTGGAGTTTCTGTTTCAGCAATACACAGTATACACACAATGTACAAACACAGATAGCGTTTTTTCATTCTGAGGTACAAAGCAAGGTCGTTCTGTCTCAGACCCACACAAAGCACAAGTTGACACAATAAAAAGATGTGAGTAACAGGTAGAAAAGATCAGCAGCTGTATTGATTAACGATTAATATCACCTGCCTCCTTCTCTGGCAAGATGGATGGTGCCCAGTAAACACACATGTAATGGCTCGTTGGGTGGAAGTGGTACTTTAACACCCGAGATGACAGACGAAATATCCTGCTTTTCATAAATGACATCTTGGATCTGTTAGTCTCCACTCTGTGACGCTTTAGTGTTATTGTCTTTTCACAAAATGCATTCTTGGGTTTAACTTTGGACGTGTACGACTGTGATTCGTGACAGCATTCGTCTATTTCTCTCCGAAAAATCGTTCAATTTTCTAATGTCATAAAATTTCCGGGAAAAAAAAAAAAATATATATATATATATATATATATATATATATATAAGAAAATACATGGCAGCCATGCGAGGAATTTCTATCAGTGGCATGTTAATTAAGGCTCTGAATATAAAGGGAACATGGAAAACCAACCACTGATGGCTGACAGATAAACTGCCTGGTGTTTGTATACCAACACCATCCGTCTAGGGAAGGAATCTCTACGAAACATAAAGACAAAAATGGCAAGCTTCCCAAAGTCTTTTGTCTCTTTTTGTGAACCAGCATTCTTCTTTTTTTGTTTATTTTGAGTTTTTTGTGTGTGTTTTCTGGATCCACATCAGGCAGAGGAGAAAGACTCCCGCCTTTGTGATGATCTTTTGTAAACTGCAAGTCTAATCAAAGAAAATTCAAACAGATTGTTGTCCTCTCTCACTTGGTCCTGATGACAGACAGGCAGGTGTGCAATCTGGTATTCCCTTTAATGTGGAGCGGCTGGGATGCGGCTGACGCATATGTAGACATACACGCACACACATAAACACACACTATGTTTGGCATTACTGTGGTGTTACTCCTGAGATTATCATGTTTACTTCTGGGATATACTGAAGCATAGGTTTAGACACCCTTGCAATAGAATGTTCTCTCTTTGATAGGTTAAAACCTACACAGTCATGCAAACATTTCACAGTGAAAACTCACAAGAAAAGTAACAAATAGTCCCTGTTACACTTGTAGGTTACTCACTGGCTTGCCTGTGTTCCATGCATATGCAACTAGCATATATACAGTTTGCAAAGTTCACAGGGTATAGGCAGTCCCTGGTTTATGAACATCCGACTCACAGACAGCTTGTGAAAGGACTGCCATACAGTCTATTGTATTGAAAGCTTGAGTTTTAATTGCTGCACTTTGTGATGCTCAGACAACATCGCTTCAGAAATTTGTCACCTTGAGGAAGGAGAACGTTGTTATTAATGTTATCATAATGTTACCTCAAAAATTACCCTACTGGTACACAAGACACCAATGGAAGGAGAGTAAATGTTAATCTTTAATCATGATGTTTTTGTTTTTAAAATGTTTTATTTAAACCATATTAAGAACAGTTTTTTTTAATGTTTTTTGGGGGGGGGGGGGGGGGGGGGGGGGGGGGGGGGGGGGGGGGGGGGGGGGGGGGGGGGGG
>JABJVR010003634.1:0-15693 GCA_025773905.1 Chitala chitala
CATATCGTACACACACTACAACTTGAATGACTTTTTAATCTCAATAACCCTATTTTTTAATAGATATATAATTTTGCTTTTTTTTTTTTTTTTTTTTTTTTTTTTGTTACTATGCCCTGTTCTGTTGTCCTGTACAACTATGTCCAGAGCGTGACCCGTGTCCATGGACACGTGGCTTGACCGTTCTCTTTGGACACTGGTGGGGTGGTCTGATAGTATCCGTGTGTGCTGGGATCCCTACTGAGCCATACCTCACAGAAACAGTGTGAGGTCTTGGAGTCGGGTGTGTTTCATGTGCTCACAATGAAGCCACTACAGAACTGTGGTGGCATCTCCTTTTTCAGAACCAAAGACAACATGGACCCAGACAAAGGCAACTAGGCATATTTAAAAATTTTCTGTCTGTTGTGACTTTTTGTTGGTTTCTATACGAATTGCATCAGAAGCCGTTTCCTGTTGCCTTGCCCTGGATGTGTGTGTTCTGTCTGAAAAGCTTGTAATGTGCCCTTCTGATTTCAAGCCAGACATGGTGTAAAATAAATCAGTTTCAGGCAAGGCTTCATTTACAGACAGAGGGCTTACACAATGGTAAGCCGCCCACTGTGCTTGTGGCACGTAGTGACCGTGGAGTCCACACAGACACAAACAGCTATTCAAAGACAACAAAATGGGTTGTGTTTTCTCATTTACTCTGATGTACTGTTTAATTTTTAAGCTTTTTTCAAGGTCTTTTTGGGTGGGGGTTGGAAATTGTAGGGCAAAAGGTTCATGTGCTTTATCGTACCCAGTTATACTCCACAATTTCTAATGTTTAGTTTAAAATTGTATTTTCCCTCTTTCTGAAATTAATAAACCAAGGTATATGAATGAAGTGAATGCAGTGTTTTTGGACAGGATTGTGCTTAGACGGACAGTAGCAGACACTTTCCAGAGCATGCAGCACCACCTTGAATGCATGTGAGTATGACTGATTCCAATTTACAAAATCACAGCACCTCCACAGCCCTGCCTTAGATGAGGAGTAACGGGCTGGAGTTCCAGTGCACTCCTTATTGTGCACTCCTCCCTTTGTACATTAGTTTCTTTTGTTTTCTTGCTCCTGTCAGGTGGTCGAGGTGCTAATGAAAGGCTGGCCAACATTTCACTGTTGGCTCTGTGTACTTTAAGGCTTGCTGTCGAGCTCTGTCATTATTCCTGTGGCATGGCTGCACCCACAGTAGTTTGGCCACATGCTCCTTACTCAAGCCAATGGAAGACAGTATATGTTCTGATTTAAGGCTGAACTTGATTGTTCCCTTTGAGTTTATCTAGGAAAAGCAGTAAGCTACGAAGGAAACGTTCTGGGGCACGGCTATGTGTGAGCAGTACCCGCACTGAGGTGTGAGCGTTTCACTCATGATCTCTGCTCTGTACAGCGTGCGTGTGCCCCGACTGTGGCCGGGGGCTCCTATCTTTTAGGAGAGGCTGAGTAAGCACCTTTGCCAACAGGGCATGGGTAGGGCTGCTTCCATCTGGACAGTCCAAGCCTCGGGATCTCAGTACAAAGAGAAGAGTCTGCAGTGAAGAAGAAGGGGGCATTCACTCACTGTTGGATGAGCAGTTTCTATGACGAGTTGTTGAGGGCTCTGACAGATGGGCAGCAGCACAAACACTCCAATTATCTTTTTTTTTTTTTTTTTTTTGTTATTAGACTGCAAGTGTTGAGTCCCACCAACCCCCACCCCCCCTTTCTGTGAACTGTAGGACAGTAGAGGATTTTTATGGTTGGGGGTGAGGTATCGTATATCTCTTCCAGAAAGTGTTAACCCCTGCTCCTCCTGAATGCCCCCCCCCCCACTCACAGTTCTGTATAAATGCACTTGGAGACTGAGAGATTAGTGTCTCCTGCAGGAGGCGGTTAACTGTGCTTGCTGTTCAGACAGACTGCTCTGCACCGTGGTGTCATGTTCCACCTGTTAACCTGCAGTACCATCCTCAGGGACTGGGAATGGACTACACTGGCCCTGTGCAGTTATTCAGATTAATATTTTACAATGAATAGTAATATGGATAATGTTTATAAGTATGTCTGAATAGCTTTATTGGCTTTTAAATTTGGAATCATCGCAAGTGATCATATTTGAGTCCTCGCTGACTGAGCAATGTATTTATACACCGCTGATATTTACGAATAATAATATTCAGATAAATACACAAGGAGATGCTTCCTATAAGTTATCTTATTTCATTATATGGATATCCTACGTACCATGTATGTTTAACTCGGTTGTTCTAATATGTCTACTTTAGGGTTTTTAGTTTCCTTCCTAGCACATCAAAACAACCGTTTTACTACGAGTCGGAAAACACGCGTAAAAGCAGTTTTGCCGGGAGCTTCACACCCACGCGGACTTGCTCCCCCGCCCCGCCCCGCCCCGCCCCGCGATTCGCCTACGCTCCTACACGCACGCATGCGCGCTGCTTACCCGCCCGCGCCTCACGTCAGCGGGCGCCGTCACTGCGCGTTACCCTCTAACTCAGGAGGGGCGTAGGTTTCACACCGGCTCCCAGACACAATGGGCCGAGGCTCTGTGTGAAACGGACGAGCCTGGGGGCGGCAGAAGTGCACCTTTTAAAGTTATTGTTATTAGCGCTGCAGTTTGAAGCCGAGGACGCGCAGAGCTGGGTACGGGTTAAATCGTGATAGATAGAGGACATAACATGTCGGTCTTTGCGTATTCTGATTACTTGGCCGCCGAGTGCCTGGTGTCTATATCCAGCGGTCCAGTCCTCCATCGGCCCACCCCGGTGGCTCCTGCTGCTGTGGGTCCTCCTCCGGCCCTGCCTCCCGGGGAATGCGAGGTATCCCGGGAGGATAAAGAGGTGAGGGACACGCTCAAGCAGGAGGGCAGCGGTATGATAACGGTGGCCGGGATTCTCACAGATGTCCACGGCAAGTTCCGCCCCATGTCGGCCTACTCCGAGAGCAGCAACTCGTCGTGCGGGGAAAGCGGCTACGCCACGTTGTCCGATTCCGCCACCCCGACGCCTACAATGACTCCCAGCGCCACGCCGACCCCGGGGCAGCGCAGCGCGGGCCAACAGCAGCAGCAGCTGTGGGTCCGAGGGCCGGCCCGTCCCACAGTCAAGCGGCACCCCTGCACCTTCGACGGGTGCGACAGAGTTTACGGGAAATCGTCTCACCTGAAGGCGCACATCCGCACGCACACAGGTACGGTGCCGTCGCGCGCTGGGGGTGTACGGGCTCGGACGTGCGTGGGGGCCATCCTCGCTTTCATCACCCACATTATGTATTTATTTTTAATGGAGTTATTCACTTAGCGTGCCTGCTAAGGAGAGCCTCGGTGCGGCACATAGATGAGAAGCGAATGGGGCTCCGAGGGCGCGCGGCGTGCTCGCGGATCCGTGCCACGCTTCGCTAAGCTAACTGGCTAGCTAGCTCAACTTTGGGACCAACATGGAGGTAATCTCTGAATGAAATTCAGAGCTCAAAACAAGGGCGTATCGTGTCCGTTTTACTGCAGACCATATTCTTTTCGTGCACGGCCGGATTATGGGGTGACCGTAGGTGTTAAAACGCCTGCTCGCTCCGCTCCGGTTAGCCGTGATCCCGGTTACTGGGAGCAAAGGGGAGGGACGTTTATACGGCTGGTAGGATGGCAGCTCCCTACCGCGGACAAAGAGGAGCGGGGAGAGCTCCCTACTGAGAACGAGAGGACAAAGAAGTTAGCGAACAAAGGGTGCAACGAGAGAGCGAGCAGAAGTGTGGTGATGGCTGCTTGGAGGGGCGGATCGCCTTACAGCAGCGCATGGGAGCGGGGCACGGAGCCGGACACCCGTGAGTCTGCCCGCACCACGCTTCTTTTGTCATTTGCGGATAAACTGTGTGCTGAATCATTGTGTGTCAGTGGTGTGCAGTAAAGCCGGCTGATGTCTTTAAAAATATATATATTTTCTTAATGATGGGTCTCGGTTCAAACAACATCGTTTGCCGCTATTTTTGTACATGAGAGCGAGGTTTAATTGCACAGGATGTTGGTCCCAAACAAATTTAGAAGTAGGAAACACATTTCCTCCAGCTTTCCTGACAACGTTTTTGGTGTACCTTAGTTACCGGACTTGCTAAGACACGCTGACACCTTCTCGCTCAGCGTCTTTTCCGTCTATTTTCTGCCTCCTGCTGGTCGGCCAAACGCACTAAAACCTGTCGGTGCCCACCGGGTTTTCCTTGTAGGTACTTTTTTTTTTTTTGGATGTGTGATGCGAATGTGTGTTTTAAGTGTTTTCTAGATAGTTTGAGTGTTCTTACCCAGTCTAGTGAAAAGTAATCATGTAATTTGCCGTCATTTAAAACTTAATACTGTATTTTTATGCTGTTTCCCTCATTTTATATTAATGCGAAAGTACAATAAATGAAAATATAATTAAAAACTCTATTGCCAGAATTTTTTATTTTTCAGCTTAGTTTTAAACTACACTGTCAAATTTGGACTACATCAGCAACATACTGCTTCTAAAATACTTTGTTCAACATTTTTACATTTAACACTTGATTCACTTTCTTCAGCTCAGGTTTATTCCAGTTTATTGCAAGTTTGTAACAGATTTGTGAGGATTTTGAAGTATGATTTTAGTCTAGTGGTCCAAGATGGCTGACTCTTTGGCAACGTATGAAGAGCTCTTCCTTTTGGTTTGTTGCAGATGTTTATCTATGTAGTGATGACACCTGGCAGAAACCACATCTGTTGGTGTTCACTCCTGTAAATTAAGACATTCAGGTCAAAGCAGCTGTAGACAAATTCCTCAGACATGACAGATTGCGGTCAAAACATTGTCTGCAAGTGTGTGGCTGTATCTGACATATTTCATAGGTGGCACTGTCAGGTCTTATATATAAATTTTTTCTCTCCTCCTCCCTCGGGCAAATACAAGACCTTTATTTGGAATGTAGCCTTCCAGTGGCTAATCCATATCAACTGTCAGATGTTGGCTATCCCCACACATAATTGTTTTTAAAGCGTCATTGCTTCTGTGGAATCTAAGATTGGTCTCCAGCACATTCTAGTCATTTTAGCTGTGAAGTAACATTCAGTTAAGTAGCCACTGATAACCAGCTGCCGCTTATGGCCCAGACTCCACAGACCATTAACAAGGAGAAATCCTAACTGCTTCTCATGTGGACCACACAGCGGTCACTGTGAAACTGCCTGGTTTGGTCATACTCTTGGCCCTAATTGGTAGGAAGTTGAGGGTTGGTGTGTTTTATTCCTCCCCTTCCCTGTCTGCTTTGGAAGCATGCTGGAAGTTTGTTGCCTGTCCTCTGTGGTGAGCTGCTTTTTCCATAGTGTGTGTGTGTGTGTGTGTGTGTGTGTGTGTGTGTAATTATACCAGCACTTTCATGTTGACTTGAAATGTTGGCATGTCCTCTATTGGCTTTTCCTGCACCCATACTGGGAAGGAAGCTGTGGCATTAAATCTGAGGAAAACAGATCGTCTGGGTCTGCTTGGTGACGTGTCCTCCTGTTTTGTCTACCTGCTCAGGTGAACGCCCTTTTCCATGTACCTGGCCCAGTTGCGGGAAGAAGTTTGCACGCTCGGACGAGCTGGCACGGCACACGCGCACTCACACAGGGGAGAAGCGTTTCCCGTGCCCGCTGTGCCACAAGCGCTTCATGCGCAGTGACCACCTGGTCAAGCATGCCCGTCGCCACCCTGACTTCCGGCCCTCCATGATCAGCCGTAAGAGTGGCCCTGCCCCTGGAGACGCTGGGGTGTAAATGGCGCTTGTCTCCCACATCCACAACCCCCAGAAGCCCCCGACCACTCCTGCGTCCTGGAGCGTTGAGGGCTGTTGTTGGAAGAGGAGACCTTAACACGCACTCGGACCGCACCCTCGCCTCAGCACATGGACAGCCCTGTCCCAGAAAAACCTTGAGACACGCCAGAGTTTTGGACATCTTGTACTCAAGTTACCGATTGTAATGCAGATGTTTATGGCGGGGTTGGGCAGGGTGGGAGGGTGTGCTTGGGGGTGTGTCCAGGGGCGTGTTAAGCACAGACCCACCTACAGGTGCTGCGCTCTCCATGTTGGCGGCTTGTTTGTGAACAGAGGCAGTAACTAACTCTGTACTCCTTTTTGGTTTTTGCCCTTTCTCTTGTGTTCTGGTGGACTGAGCTGGCACTGGGTCAGGTTGACCTGCTGTGTGTGTGTGTGTGTGTGTGTGTGTGTGTGTGTGTGAGAGAGAGATCTGTTCCTGATACGCATAATGCTGCGTTTCTTCTCAAGGTTGCAGGGGCAGTTTGAATAGCTGAAAGCTACTGCAGTAGACATGCTGATAAGCACTGTTTAGGACTAACATTAGCGATTTTCATCCTTTACGGCAGGACGATGCGGAGTTTATGCTTGGCTTAGTTTAGAGAGTTGCTAGTGTGTGTACGTGTGTGTGGTGTGTAAAACAATCTGCTGTCTCAACAGTCTGTCCAGCCACAGGATGGACACCTTTATCTCAGTGGACACATCAGGAACTTCATGAAGCCTTAAGACATTTCACAGTTATTTGCTCCATGGTTTACTGCTGGACATGTACAGGTGTGTGTGCCGTTGGCACGTTACACACAAATATATCTATATATATATATCTATATGCAATATGGCACTTTTCTTACAGGTGACATGCGACTCCCCCTGGCTGCTAGAGTGATATAGCTTCCACTCCAGACACGTGCTCATGCTAATTTAAAATTGGACTTTTCCACATACAGTATGGCAGTTTGTCCAAGTGCTTACGGCAGGTGCGACAAAGGGCAGGATAACAGTGAATCTGCTGTTTCTGGCTTCAGGTATTTCTATGACGATGTTATACTGTAAATGCCATGTGTCTCGGTTGCTGTGTTTCGTCATGCCGACCGTGTACGCTCCTACTGTTTTGTACCACCGGGGTGCATGATCGGACTTCATTTCCAGCTTTGCGGTTTTTTTTTTTTTTCCTATATTTTTTTTTTTTTTTTTTTTTTTTTTTTTTTTTTTTTTTTTGCAAGAACTGGGTTTTTTTTCCACCAGTGGCCATTGAGCACAGCAATGTAGAAGGTTAGGGAAGCTTATATTTTATACATTTATAGAGCGCAGAATCAAGTATTCAACATTTTTGATAACTGCTGGCAGTTATTTTAAATATGGTGTGGGTACGTAAAAAACCGGCTTGCTGAATTAGTGACATTTTGACAACTTAAACGAAAAAATAACATTCCCACACCATGTGTTTGCGTTGATGGGATATGTCATAGTCAATTCCATTTTTTGAAAAGAATGAATTTTTTTTTTTTTTTTTAATAGGTTGTAAATGTCTCCTTGATGTAACCTTTTACAGATTTTTATCGCAATGCTCGTTACTGCAGGGATATGATTTGAATCCAGCTTTCGTTCGCCTGCACCCAAGTGAACTAACGTGAGCTTGCACTCTGAAACAATAACATTTGGAACAATTCCACACAAATGTTTTTATATTAATTGTGGATCAAACTGAATAACATTTAGTTTGGGTGCAGTTGGGACTGTTTTATGGCGTGTTTGTGTTTTCACCTGTTAAGGTTCATGTAAGTGCATCGTTATGCAGCGGTGTTTGGGACAGGGGCACGGCTGTCCTTAGCTGGCCAACACCGCCTTCAGGATCTCTAATCTTGCCTCTTCATACCTCATCATACAGTGAGCATTCAGCCATGTTCTCGTTTTCATTATCAGTCTTAAGGCAGCTAGCTGCCCACCATAGTTAACGCTATAGAAAATGCGATTGTTTTACTGTGGTACCGTCTTATAAACGTGGCTATTTTTTTTTTTTTCTTCATTATTGTGAAAAGGCCAGAAATTCTGGTCTAAATTCAAGAACTGATCTTATGTTCCCAGATGTCTAACAAGTAATGTAAGATGAAATTTTCATTTCTTGTGCAACAAGTAAATATAAGCATGTTTTAGTTTGTTATTCATCTGATTAATTTATTACATATTTGCGTGGTTTGAGTATAATTTTTGTAGCTAATTTTGTGGTATGGATCAATAGAATACTACCAGTGCTTTTAAAATCCAAAAATAAAAATGGTTAAAGATGTAATGTGTTTCCCATATTGAGTTATTTCACATTGGGTCATAATTTCTCTTATCTGTACCCTGAACTCATTGTCCTCCTCCAGCAGGAGTTTGGTACCTTCTTTAAGGACCTTGGCAGGTCTTGAAGTGACGATCTCAGGTTAGAAATGTCCCTTTACCACAGTACCTGGCTGTTCAAAACCATCTTTAATAATTACTCTGGTCTGCTTCTGTATATACACATTTGTCAAGGCCTTTTCAGCTCTTTCTTTATACAAGATGGTACACCTGAAGTAAATGATCTGGTAATGAGAGACATTGATGGAGAATAGTGCAGGAAGAATCGTCCAATCCCAGGATTCATGTCCTCTGCTGACAACTAGACAACAACAATCTCTGCATCACATCTGAGTTCCCAACATTTACATGCGTAACAGCAACAGAAACGTTAGTACAGCCAATCAGAATGCATGCTCATTGCATACATCATACAGCTCATAACACAAAGAGGTGCTGTCCATTCTGGAAGTGTCAGGATATGATGGAGTGCTGCTAATCCAGCCACGCTCATTGTCCCTCCTGGACTAACTGTGTTGGGGGTTTTTTTTTTTTTTTTCTCTCCTTCTTTCTTTCTTGGGAGAATGGTTGTCACTATAGGGGAAAGGCCTTAAGGGTGAATGTCCAGTTGGCAGAAAAGGGAGGGTTCCCCAGCCAAAGGCTCCCACATAGGTTTTATGTAAACAAACAAACCAGCTGCATGTTTGTACTTCAGCACCAACCAGCAGAGCTGCAGGTCACGCTGCTCACAGTATAACCCTGCTGAGTCTCCGTGCCATGCTGATAGGGGTTTCCACCTGCACAAGGGTGGCTCCGCAGTGACTGCGCATGCAGGCCGGCTCCCTAGCGCTGCCACGCAGGCGAAGCAGGAAGTCAAAACTGGCCAGGGTGTTCATGGCATAGAAGACGTTTGCGTTATCTGGTATCACCAGCTCTAAGGGAGCACAGACACAGGGTCATGTGGGCGGGGCCGCACCACTGAAGTCACCTGAATAGAAGCGATGACACTCTCCACCTACCCTTCTCCTCAGAGATGAGCTGGACCAGCTCGTAGCTGTCAGCCAGCGCCCCCTCCATGCGGTGCTTTGCCATGGATCGAGAGATCACAGCTTGCGTTTTGTCCTGACTGGTCAGCTTAGAGATGGGGAATTGTCACGTTCTCACCGTTGTCATGGTTACACACACTTTCTACACCAGATTTCTCCATCCAAAGAGCATAAGTAGGTGTTTCCGGTGCCACACTCACCAGGATGCTCTTGTAGAGGTTCCCATTTCCGTGCTCCACACTGACTCGTATGATGCACAAGTCGTGGGCCTGCGTGTTGTAGAGTAGAGGCAGGCCTGATGGGCTTGGGGGGGCACAGGGAGGCCAGGGCACTGACGGAGAGCAGGGGGTACCAGGAACACTGGCTGACAGTGAAGATGACTCCTTACAGGGAAGGGATAATAGGATGAAGGGTGTAAAGTAGAGGACAGGGACAGACAGATCAGTATCACTTTATAATGATCAGTTAGTGAAAGACTGAGAGAGACATACTGCAGTGTCCATAGGAGACTGTACCTTTTTGTGAGCAGCAGTAGGTGTGTCCACAACTGCCAGGCTCTCACTGTTCAATGGGCCTGAATCACTGGATGACATGCTGATTGAGTCTGTGCTGTCCCCCGTGTGTCCAGCAGGGGGCGAACGGGGGCAGTCTCTTACCACAGAAGTCAATGCCATGACCTCAGGTCCCAGGAAGAGCCTGGTGACAGCAGCAGGTGTGTGTGTGTTACACAGTGGTGGTAAACACCAGAGCACTGTCACCGTGACGGTACTCACAGACTAAGCCTCTTCGCCATGCTATTACGCTGTTTGGATGAGATTGGGCTGCTGTCTCCATGACCCTCAATCTCACAGGACAGCATGTAGCTGGTGGGAGGAGTGAAGAACTAAATCACAGTAAACTCAGACTGACAGGGAAAAGAGGCAGGACAATAATCCGATCGCAGCCAACCCAGACTCACGAGGATGATTACCTCTCCTCCTCAGTGTGTCGGGGCTGGCTGCTGAACCATCGAGAGAAGACGAGGTCAGGGGTCAAGCAGTATGCGTTACAGGCTGACTGCAGCAACTTGATCTGGGCAATGACTTCAAACTCCTGCAGGCAGACAGGTATCAAACAGTCCATCCACGTATTCTGCATTGTTATGATGGGATGCTGGTCAAAGCCCTCTCCATCAGCCCAAAGGGTGAGAACATCACACCATTGTGCTCCAGAGAAAAATACTATGTCCTGTCTATGTTAATAAGTGATGTTTCTAAGCCATTTTTGTCCGTCTGTATGTGTGTTTGTATGAGAGTATCCGTGTCAGTGTGCACACCTGACTGATATGTTGGATTGATACGTTACGTGACTTTAAACCCACCTTTCCTCCCGTACCTGCTGAGTTTGAACATGAACGCACTGACTGGGAGAATGGGAGTGTGGGTGATCGTTGTGAAAAGTTTATTTGTGTGTCTGTAGGTTAGAGGAGCTCACTGACTTTAACACCACATAGTTGAGCCTTGCCTTCATGGCCACCAGCATCAAACTTCAGCTGATACTCACTTTGCGTCTCTTGTCGAAGTTGATGAGCCCACCCTGTGGAGATGGATATAAGGTGAGACGGGCCGCCCCACCCCAGGGAGTGAACGCACACATAGTAAGCACACGCACAGACAGAAATGTGCACGACCCACAATAACCCACCTCCACCAGGTCTGGCAGGGCAGTGTCCAGCATGGTCAGGTCCGTCAGAAACGTGCCTAGATATGGGATGGTTCCAAGCATGGTGCCCTAGAAGAAGAAGGCAAGAGACAAGCCACACCCTCCAGTCAAAACAACAAGGAAGCCTGCTGACCAGGCAGTCCAGAACCTAAAATAAAAAACATAACATGCATTTCCACAGCGTATTCTTACACGAGTGTATGTGTGCATGCACATATGTGTATCTGTGTGTGTGTGTGTGTGTGTGTTTTTGCACATGTGTGTGATCGGGCATGTGAGTGCATGTTTCTGTGTGTGTGTGTGTGTGTGTGTGTGTGTGTGTGTGTGTGTGTGTGTGTCCTCACTGTGTCTTTCTGTAGCTGCAGTTTCTTCTGGCTGCGTTTCTGTTGTTCCTTTGTGCCACCATCCGGGCTGGCAAACTTAGAGGTGCCTTCCTGTAGAGAACACAAGAGGGCAGTATAACTCTCTAGTCAGTCTGTACATCACACAAAAACAGGCACGGTCAGTCTGCACATCACCTGAATGTACGACCAGACTGCACAGCCACTACGGCAAATCAGACAAGTCTCACCTTCATCAGCAGTTCTCGGCTGGTCAGGTAGTTGTTGTGATCTGAGAAGATGTCCGATAGTTCCTCAAACATCTGAATGCTGTCCCTGAGGATGTACAGGTGTTAGACAATGAAAGGGAACAAGTACAGTCACACACCTGTGCATGCACACTCACCTGTACAGGTGCATTCACTCACCTGTGCACGCAGGCCCACACCCTCTTCAGGCGGTACAGTGGGTTGGACTGCAGGGCAGAGATGATGGCACGTAGGGAAGAGAAGTTTTTCTGGATGCGACACCCCTGGGGGGAATACACTTGGTTACCCCCCAACACCAGGACCAAAAACAGGTTGCCTCTCTGCAACCTTACAAGCAGGTGTGTACCACTGTCCAGGTGTATGCAGGTGTGACCAGATGTTTTATGGTATAGGTCTATTTTGTTAGGTCTTCAGCACCTGGGCAATGTCAATCCAGCGCTGAATGATCCGTGCTCGCTGCTGAGGACGGAGCTGTTGCCGGGACAACACTGTGCTAAGCACGCAGGCAGATACAGCGTTGAACTGTGTGATGGTTGCTCGGACAGAGGCCACGTTGTGTTTGCTCTGGTGGCTGTCGCGCCTCGACCAGACAGAGCCCAGGCAGTGGTGTGGAACCACCTTCCTGAACAGCTCCTGAGCACAGAGGAAAGGGGGGTGTGAGTAGGGAGTGTTAATCATCAACCCCCCACGGCTACCCTCACACTACTCTTACCGCATCCATATACGTCAGCTGTTCAGCTACAAGGTCAGCATCAAAGGACAGAAAGTCTTCCACCTCTACAGACACGTCTTCATGCAGGTCACTTAAACCATTTCCAAGACAACCACCTACAGCAGACACATGTCTGAGAATCATTTCGATCCAATGGAAGGAAATAGACCATGTTGGAGACAACAAGACACACAGAACGGAGATCAGCCTCCAAATGAGGCACCAGACAGAGACCCTGCCTCCTTCTGAGGCACGCCAGACAGAGACCCACCTTTGCTGCCAGGCTCCTGTTCTTCTTGGGTGTCCAGCTGCTCCAGCAGGCTCTGGGCCCTCCGCAGTGTTTCAGAGCCTGGCCGAACCTCCTGCAGGAAGGCCACCAGCTGCTGCAGACTGGGGTGGTCTGGTGGTTCTCGGAAGTCTTCAGGACACTGGTCCAGCCAAGCACGTAGGATAGAGGCCACAACACTGATGGGCACACATGATTCCTTAGTGGGTGGACTTAAGGACAACCTACTGGAACATGCTCCACAAGACCCCCCAACCTGGACCAGACACACCCTATCACTCAAAGCAGTGGTTATGGGAATATCCAGTCTACCCAAGTCAAGCAAAGAAACAAAGATGTACAGGAGGCAGACAGAAGGATCATGGGATAAAGCTGGAGGTGCAGCCGTACTAAATCTGAGCCTTACTTCTGCAGTGCTTCCTTGGAATCACCCTCAGAGCCGCAGTCTTCCATACTTCTAAACCTAGGAGAGGACATTTATGCTTTTACACCACTTCCTCTTATGTTTATTCTAAGGCTCTTCCAAATGTACTCATTCCAGGTGTAATATCACACGAAGAAGCATATTGCAAAAATATAAGTAAATTACTGTAAGTACTACAGACTCAAAAGCAACAAATGTTGTACTTTTGTATAAGTCTATGAAAAAGATGACAGCAGTGTTAAACCTGTCCTTTGATTTCCTTTCCCATGATCCCCTGTGTCGCAGCCCTACTTGTCAATGAGCAGACTGAGCACATCTCCTGCCCTGGTGAAGGCGCGGTACGTAGACAGGAACACGCTGGTGTAGGTCAGGTCGTTGTTGGTGAAAGAGGTGAGCAGGGCCCCCACCAGGTGCTCCAGAGTGCCTGCGCGAATGCTGCGGATCTTCACCGTGTCCAGCTGACTGACTGTGTGACCGGGTGGCAGCCGGTCCCCTTCAGCCTGATAAGGCACACAGACTAAGCCCTCTTCCATTACTCACAGACGATACTCCACAGCACACTCAGCCATATCTGTGTGTTTCCTATTAACACTAAGAAGACTTGAATGTTATGTGAGGATCAGCAAGTTCTCTCACTCCCAGTATGTGTGTGTATGGGCTGTATGCGTGTACGTACACATGTATGTGTGTGTCAGCGAGCTCTCTCACTCCCAGTATGTGTGTGTATGGGCTGTATGCGTGTATGTACACATGTATGTGTGTGTCAGCGAGCTCTCTCACTCCCAGTATGTGTGTGTATGGGCCGTATGCGTGTACGTACACATGTATGTGGGTGTCAGCAAGCTCTCTCACTCCCAGTATGTGCGCGTATGGGCCGTATGCGTGTACGTACACATGTATGTGGGTCTCAGCGAGCTCTCTCACTCCCAGTATGTGCGCGTATGGGCCGTATGCGTGTATGTACACATGTATGTGGGTGTCAGCAAGCTCTCTCACCTCCAGCCACCGTGCTCCCTTGTTGGCTGCCTGCTGGATCTGGACCCTTTTCATTGTCACGCTGTAAATGGCTCCTTCCTCCACCTCTTCTCCCCAGTCCTGCACCGAGCTCTGGGAGACAGACTTTATTAGAACTCCAGACAACACCTCCCATGAGATGACACCTCCCATGAGAGCACAGCACACAGAAGGCAAGTGGCTTTCCAGCAGTGTTGAGACAATTTGAGCTGAGAGTGGATGGGTTAGTCCAACTGAGGGACACATGTACCAGTGATGCTGCTGCTGTAGTCAGAACACACACACACACACACACACACACACACACACACACACACTGGTCTCTAAACACACGCACATCTGTAAACACAAAAGTGCGCGTGCGCACACACACACAAATGGCCAAAGACAAATATTAAATGACCAAAAACATTAACACAATGACCAAAAACGTCCCCATTTTAACATTTTTTTGGATTAATATTATGTCAATGAGATCGTGACTCTAATGGTAAGTAGGCTACAATTTGCAGACATTAACGTTAGATGGTTGTAAATAAAGCTGAGAAATTTAGCTGTAGTATTGAGCAGCTAATGCTACCCACTGCTCAGTTGTAGCATGACGTTTTCCTTTGTAAAAACAATGAAATTAACTTTGATATATTACAGTCACAAACCTGAGCACAAATTATGGCTGGTTAAAGTTAAACATTTGTTGATGAACATCAGTTGGAAATTCAATTCAGTTTTAAGTTTGTTGTATGTGTACAATGACAATAAAGACTATTCTACTGTATTTGGGGAGAGGCCTGGTACCCGGTATTAGGCCAAGTAAAACTTACTTCCCAACGTAACCATGACTGTTAGTGTTTCTGAGTGACCAAACTGAGGTTTTAAGGTTTTAATCGTGCATAGATTACTGAACAGGCTTTTTAAATGAGATACTTTTACTTTCAATACTTAAGCACATTTATTCAAAAACTACTTTTGATGCGTAAGTACAGTTAATAACAGATACTTTCCCTTAAATAATATTACAACGGGTGACTTCAACTCTTATTTAAGTAATTTTATAGTAAAATATCCGAACTTTTCCTTAACTGTGGCTTTCAGGTACATTATATAACACTAACTGTATAAAGTACAGTATCTGAAAGTCACACTTAAGTAAAGTCCGGCCGGTGTGTGGACGGGACTCAGGCGCGCTTACATTACAGTACGTCATAGGTTTAAAGCGCACATGCGTCCGTTATTCTCAACATCACGTGTCAAACTCAAGGCCCGCGGGCCACATCCGGCCCGCGAGATCATTTTATATATCTTTTTTTAATGGCCCGGTGATATTAAATTCCGATAACACACAAACTATGAATCCCACAATGCAGCGCAACAGCTGCCTTACCGAACGATAAGCTACCTGAGATCATTTCCGTGTCAATTACGTCTTATCAATCAAGCGTGTCTTGATGTATACAACTTTAAATTTCAGGTCAAAACTAGCCCCCAATAATGGCCAAGAGAAAAGCTGACTCTGAAAAAAGAGCCTTTTTCGTTTTGATTAGTTATTATTTTAACTTTTACTTAAAAGCACAATTTTTTTCTATATTTCCACATTTTTTGGCAGCATTTTCATATTTTGAATTTGTATAATTTTGACAAGAGATATTTTTATGGAGAGCACAAGTTATTTTAGGTTTAAGTTTATTTATTTTGAAATAACATTGTATTCTGTCTGTTTCAATTCATATTTATATTCAAAAAACGTTTAGTTTCAGTCTGTTTAATAAATGTTTATCCTGTTCGGC
>JABJVR010003635.1:0-15691 GCA_025773905.1 Chitala chitala
CAAGCACTGACACCTGCTCTTGGCCCAAGCACTGACACCTGCTCTTGGCCCAAGCACTGACACCTGCTCTTGGCCCAAGCACTGACACCTGCTCTTGGCCCAGCTGCTGACAGTTGAGCTATGGTATTCCCTTTAATAGTAATAGTAACATAGGACAGTGATAGGCTTCGTAAAATAAAATGTGTATTATTCATTCAGCAGGCGCTTTTATCCAAAGCGACTTACATTTCATACACCCGTTACAATGAGCTAGCGGTAGGTGTCTTGCTCAAGGACACACCTGGTGGCTGGACTGGGATTTGACTTCTGCTACCCATTGAGCCACCAAGTCACCCAGAAGGAACACGGTGTAACAGTGTACCCAGCTCTGTTCCAATAACCAATCAAACCGCTGTCCCGTTCCAATTAAACCAAAGTCATGTCATCGCAGGCGAAACAGACAGCCATTTGCTGGTTAATTTCTATTATCCCTGTGCCCACAGTGTCTTTATAGCACCCGTTCTGACTGACATTGAATTATGCCATTGAGAATTGTGTAATTAAGATAAGAAGGACATGACACTGTAGGCCAGTAAATGCTAACCTCACCAGCACCAGAGAACATTACAGTATAATTTCCCTCTTGCGTGAATAAGTATTTTCACTCATTTTTCCTCACGTTGACTGCAGGGATTAAAACGTGTGAAGCTTTTTTAAGAACTCCTGATCCTGTTTATCAGATGGAGAACATATTTGTGTACTGTTAAGTACGTATGTTGGTACAGGTGTCTATGGTATATTTAGCCAAGGACAAATAACATTTTCTTGATTAGAAATTTCAGTGGGGGAGGGCAGACCCCCCCACCCTCAATAAAGTTCTCGAATTTACTTGTGAAATACACAAACTCAGTCTGCGTTGATACACAGTATCAATACATTAATAAAAGCTATATTTATTTAATAAAAGCTATAATTAAAGCTATATTTATTAGTAAATGTGGATAGATTATGCAAGATATCTATGGCATGAGAAAATTACAAGGCAAAATATTGGGTGCTGACTTTATTGGGACAGTTCTAATTACCTCGTGAATCTTTAAATGTGTGTGCCTTTTATTCCATTGTTACGATGTTCTGCCTGTGCTTGGTGGGTTTTCTCCAGGTTCTCCGGTTTCCTCTCACAAAGTCCAAAGACATGCAGGTTAGGTTGATTGGTGTCTCCAAATTGCCCATAGTGTTTGCTTGGATGTGTGTGTGTGTGTGTGTGTGTGTGTGTGTGTGTGTGTGTGTGTGTGCCCCTTGTGGTGGGTTGGCACCCTGCCCAGGGTGCTCCCTGCCCTGTGCCTTCTGGGATGGGCTCCAGGCTTCCCCTGACCCTAAATTGGCTAAGTGGTATAGAGAATGGTTGGATATATATATATATATATATATATATATATATATATTGGACTTTCAGAGTGTAATTGAAAACTGCCATTAGCCACCATGCAAAACCTTTCTCACAGTTCAGCACATATGGGCACTTTTATTTTTCATCACACGCTATGTACAGTGGAACCAGGTGACACTCCGGTGCAGGTCCAGGCGAGGCAAAGGCAGAGAAGGAGCACATCTCTGCATGTCTGTTTACGTTGTGTGTCCTTGGACTACAGCGACTGATGCTTCAGCCATTATGGAAACCCTAGCTGGCATTAGGTAATCAGGGCCAAGGCTGGGCATGACCACGGCAGCACAACTAAACCAAGGCTGCTTTTACTCGTATTTTTCCTTGAAATTCTCTATCCTGAAATTTACCATCTCTAAATATATTTTCTGTTATTATTATTACTGCTGTTATTATATAGGCTGACAGAGTTTGATATAATGTATAATATTGCTGGCTGAGAAGTTGTTGCATTTCAATGATTTAAACTTAATCTACTTTTCGAACATGATAGATCTCTCCAGCTTCATCCTATTACACTGGCTGTGCTGTGACCCTAACCCAGGGTTTGTACGAAAGAAATTACTGCATAAAAAAAAAATATACACAATGACTTGACAGTGCAGCAAGACATTATAAAGCTCACTCAGAGAGACTTTGGCATCCTAATGAGAATTTTGACAGCCCTCGGCTTTGTCATTTTGACAGCCTTTAACTGTCTTTCCATCCAGCTGCCTTTGATGCTGTATAAATATTCCATGTAAATCTGAAAAAAAACTTACAAATATATAGATTTGAAGGTTATGAAATTTGTTTGATTTATTTTGTATGTTTGTGCTGCTAAGATGCATGTCCCCTTTTTAATCTAGTCCTCTGTTATCCAGCCTGGATGAGGACTGGTCAAGATGTACATGGCAGTTAAATAACCTGATGTCCCTCAATGCTAACTTCAAAGGGGCACTTTAGAGTATTGACCTGCTACTCAGGGTTTGGATCACTAAAAGGATGACCAGTATTAAACACGTGGGGCTTGCGGGAGGCGGCCTCAAGGTGAACATACACAGCACAAAGAGCAAGACTTGAACCCTTAACCCTTGAGGGCTGGGACCCACCGAGCCACCAGACCACTCCAATCAGCATTCTCACATTTCAGTCTTAAAACCACAGCAAGTGCAAACAGTATCAAAAACCAATCAATAATTTCATCTGAAAAACAGCAAGAAACGAGATATTCTGCATTACGTGTTTGGTTAGTTATAGACCTCATCCATTCCATCTCAATGTCTAAGGAAAATGTGCGGGATTCATAATGCAAGTTTGGTTTATATTGTGTAAATTTATTGCAGCCATTTGGCAGTCAGAGCTGCTGGCCCAACAGATAACAGTGGGATTTTTAAGCAGGAAACATATTTACAGGTTCTTTAGTCCACTTCACCTATAGTTTACATGAACGAGGCATTCGTAACATTTTGAGGAACTGCACACTTGTGTTTGAACCACCGGGGCACACGGGTTAACACAGCGGCTGATGTTGTAAAATAAATTATTTCACATGCGTGGCAAGTCTTGTGCCTGCTCGACTGCACATTAAAGGCAAGCGAAGTTGTCAACAGCAAGGGATTGTTTCCTCGTAATGGTTGTATTCGTTGCTTGGTAACTTTCGGAGCTGTAAATGTGTGATTAGGTGCTCGTGAACTTCAATCAAAGACCTTTTGAACATTTGATGAATTTAATTTCCATTCTTGAAATTGATTTGGCTGCAACTTTTGATTTAGGGTTGCACCATTTTCCAGGCAATTTTTCAGAGGAATGTGGTTTTCCGAAGTTGTCGCTGAATCCCATTGTGTAAGCAGAACCTTGCTCTAATAAACATCTTAATAGAGCAGGATTGAGTACAATTAAACCTTATATAAGGTCCAAAACATAATGCTTATTGTTATTGGACTTGAAACATGCATACCATGCCACAGTTGACTATATGGGGTTCTGATCAGACTCAGTTCATGGGTATTTTTAAGAAAACATGATAATTCAGTGCTCAAAGCTCTAGGTCAACTGCTGTACAGCACAGAGAACCTTGCATTAAATTTGTTTACATATTAACAAAAGCTTGATTGCATTGTAACATATGTATGGTCTGAATAGAAAGAAAATGATGAGTTAGAATTTGGGCAATGAAAACCATGTAGTTCATTTACACACACACACACACACACACACACACACACACACACACACACACAGACGCACACACACCCACATACAGATCACAAAATTACAGCAATTTGAGAGTACATTAAAGAAACGTAAAGTTGCCAAACCAAGACATGGTTTCTTTGTACTGGTTGCTTAGTAACCTTGGTGCTGGAAATGTGTGATTAGGTGATCATGAGTTTCAATCAAAGGTCCTTTGAACGTTTGATGAATTTAATTTCCAGTCTCACAATTGATTTACCTGCAATTTTTATTAAAGCCCATGTCATTTCACAGGCAAGATTCTATACAATTTACAGCCCTGTTTTGGAGAGCAATCTCACAAGCTTCTCTTTGGTTCCTTTAGTGTTTTAATTATATCAGCTTCACTGGTCTGTTCACTCTGCATGTATAATCTGTGTTTTTTAAAGGTGTTTTTTTAAGTAGCACAAGTTTTCTTAAGACAATACACCAGTTTACCTACACCAGTGCTTTACTACAGTGGTGTAGGTTTCATTTTAGCTTCTGTGGGGAGGGACATCATTTATACCATATAAATCCATTCATTATATGATTAAAGTATCCAGCATGTATAGTGATTTGAGGGTAGAGGGATGGGGGGAATTTGTTCCTATCCAAACATCACTGGTGGGGGGATGCCACCCCTCAAAAAGCTATGCCTGTGCATTACTATAACTGATATAGTTCTATATCATTAATGAGGTGGAATTCAGAGTTTCATATGGTGGGGAGAATGATCATAGTCACAAATATTATATAAAAAAGCAATAAAAAAAAGAAACTGAGAAAACATGCATTTTAAAAATAAAAATTGGTAGTTTAAAATCTGACAAAGTATCCGTAGTGCTGACTCTAATTCTTCTTATTATTATTATTTTACAATTACAATGTATGTGTAAAAGATAATATTATACAGAGATAGCGAGAAAGATAGTGTTCACCTGACAAAATGACAGTTATCCTCGCATAAAAACGTAACTGTTATGAATTGTAATCCACACAGAAGCTGTGTGGACAATTATATGCAATTATAATATCGTTGTTGCCATCAGCTTGTAATGGAGTAACACTAACGTTTTATTTAAAGGTTTTTTTTTCAGTGTGTGGTCTTTTCCACAAACAATTAACAAAAATGCTTGCGAAAAGATATTTTGAAGGGTATGGTAAACATGAAATGGAGTTACAAGAGATTGTCTCTGCAAAAACGAAATCTTTTAAGCACCACCAGATTAACATTAGTGCGGGATCGCTACTGGATACATTTCAGTTTTGTAACTCAGTGGAACAATATCCCTGGTTTCCATGGCAACACAAACAATGTGTCAAACAATGTCACTTTGTATATGCATTAAATAGTCACTTGTAAAGCTCTTCACTCAGCCGAAAATGCAAAAAGATAAAGACCGAGTTAGCCGCCCTCGGTGTCTGTCACATTCACGCAATACCGTTGTTCCTGCTCTTTCTCTAATATCTTTAATATCTTATTACTTTATTGTTCGCAAACATATCGTTTGCTAAATCCGATTACGTAAGATCATTGTTTTCCTTACTAGGTGCTGGTGTATTCTACTGGTTACACAATGTTTTTAATTGAACTTCTGTACATGCGTTTATGCAAATTATCCTTAAAGAAATTAAGAGAACCACTCGACAGCCAGTAAATCCAATTGTTTATTCAGCTTTACTTTACAAAGAATATTTACTCTTATGACATAAATTTATTTGTGTTGATGTAAAACAAAAATATTTTGCAGTGATGACTGTGCATTAAATTCCTATTCTTGTTCTAATATAAAGAATGCTGATCAGCTAGTCAACAGTAATAATGGTGGCATTTAGCCACATTCTCTGCAAAGAACCTTCATTAGAACAGGACTGAGAAGTGGTTTTGTGCTAATGTGTGACTAACCCAAAGTGCAGCGCCACAAACACAGCAGAACAGAAAGTGTCTGATAAAGACTTCAAACAGGGCAGAAAGTGTTCCCTTCAGCACAGCAATGATTACGACGCAAGGCCAAAATTACATCACCTAACAACAAAAATTTCATCAACCCTGTCCACATTCCAAAAGCAACTGAAGACACCTCTTCAGGGAGCACCTCAGAACTGAAAACCTAAAATTTTTTTATCTATGCTTCCATTTATTCCATTGGTGCAAGGCTGTTTGTTTGTACATGTTTTACAAGTTTATACAAGACAAGCTCTTCCCTTTACTTGTATGACTTGTGTGAGAATTGCTTGACTGAATTGTGTGCACTTTGATGATAGGACAGCACTGACTGTTGGTTAGATTCTGTGATACTGTTTGACCTCATTTGTGACATGCACGTGTTCTGTTATTCACTGTAAGTCACTTTGGACAAAGGCGTCTGCTAAATGAATAAAATGTAAATGTAAATGTTAAAAAAAAAAGCATTTCCCTTTTTGGCTCTGAATAACTGACTGACTGTGATGGTCTGTTGGAGAACATTGCAACAAAACACCCTAAGCTTTTACAGAGGTTCACAGAGTGCTTTTTTTAAAACCAAGTTAAAAATAAAATGTGCTTCTGTAATTTCTGCCAAATATATTTACGATATAAATCAAATTTAACAAATTAAACTGTATTAGAACTCATATTTAGTTACATATGTATATGCAACTGAAAATCTTCTTAATACCTTAAAAAACTATTTTAAAATGTGAGATTATTCACTTTGACATTGGGGAAGATTTCCAGAACATGTCTGAAACGTCTGCTATGCAACACAAAGAGATGATTGATGGAAACGCTGCATATCGGTCATTTCTCTGTCAGACTGTCTCATAAAATTAATTAATTAACTAGCAGGCTGGCAGAGTGCTACCCTCAAGTAATTTGCAGATCAATTCCTCCCAGTTGGTGCCCTGGATGGATGTAGCTGACAATCTTACAATGTTCCACCTTTGTTAGCATGGTTTCTATTTCAGAAAGTCAGCCTGACAGGACCTTTGGTTCCTTTTTCCACGCAAAAGGTGCTCCCTCATACATCTCTCCGAGCCACAGAGAGGTTCTGCACCAAAAGAAAATAAAAAATTCATTAGAAAATACATACAGAGGGAGAACATGTTAAAACACAAACACTGGAAAACATCCGGTTTGGATTATGGTGGCATGGTGGTTAGTGCTATTGCCTCGCTCCTCCAGGCCTGGGGTTCACTTCCCACTTTAGGTTTGTGTGTGTGGAATTTTCATGTTCTCCCTGTGCTTGGTGGGTTTTCTCTGGGTTCTCCGGTTTCCTCCCACAGTCCAAAGACATGCAGGTTAGGTTAATGGGTGTCTCCGAATTGCCTGTTGTGTGTGTGTGTGTGTGTGTGTGTGTGCCCTGAGGTGGGTTGCTGCCCCACCCTGGATATCCCCTGCCCTATGTGTTCTGGGATGGGCTCCAGGCTTCCCTGCGACCCCTCACAGGATAAACGGTTTAGAAGATGACTGACTGACACGTTACATCCAAGATACTGGTAATTAACACCTGTTTACACACTTCCTTGTGAGGACCTGTAGCCGCAGAGGAAGAAGCTAAAAATGATCTCTGAATCCCCTTATTGAGGGGGCAAAACGTTTGTTAGTTAAAGGAGGGCCTTGGTTATTGAAATATGAACGTGGGTATTACACAGAGACCTGTATTTCAAGCTACTTTTGTGGGCATATTCTGTCAAGAAGGTTGAGCAGAGAAATGATTTCATATTGAAAAAATGAAATTTCTTTATGTTTTAAGTGTCTGTGGGTGCAATCTGCCAAGGGAAGACTTCAAAATTTACAAGCTGGCTGCCACATTGTGTGCCTACATATGTACTCTATATTACTTTGCCTCTTTGAATCCCTTAAAGCACTAACAGACAGTACTAGATTTGAACTTATTGTCAACATGAGAATTATCAGCGTCAACAAATCACACTTAAACTGCCTTGCTTTCCTACATCTACAGGTCAGAAGTTGTTGTGTTCCTGGCTCAGTTTGTCATAGAGTTCAGTGTAATTCCCACCAACATCCTGCTTCTATTTTGCATTTGATTAGCATACTGTAGCACTGCCTCCCATATCATGGAGTACAGTGTAATGCCTACCAACATCCTACCTTTATTTTGCATTTGATTAGCACACTGTAGCACCGCCTCCTTTCTCATAGAGTTCAGTGTAATTCCCACCAACATCCTGCCTTCATTTTGCATTTGATTAGCATACTGTAGCACCGCCTCCTTTTTGTTGCACAGTAAATTCAACATCTCACACAACCTGAGACCTTTCCAAGTGAACATATCCTCCTACACTGGTGGATGCAGCCTTCTGCAGCCTTAAGAATGGGGCAAATTATACAGGCTGTACAGTGTATGAAAATCCAGTAGAGATGCAGAAAAAATAAAAAGAACTAAATAGCTGCTGTTGTTAAGATATGACACTAATGTTGATGTAGCGCAAAATTACACCGCCTCCAGAGACAACATCGTAACGTTGATCAACCTCAAGGAGATACAGGAATATTACAAGACTTAATTCTCATGCTCGTCCCGTCAAAAGCAAAATAAATATTTAATTTCCTAATTGTTTCAATTTTATATTTACGTTAATTACATGAGAGCTCGCGTCTATGCGCATTTACTAAAACAAAAATTATGGTTTTGCACAAGTGCTTTGGAGACTTGGAGGGAAATGACATTTAAAAGCAATAAACAGACGCTGATTGCCGTTTATTTTTAAAAGCCTTCATTGGATTTCTGTTATTTGTTCATTTATGTCTACAATTAGAAGGAAACATTGACCTGTTGTCACGCCCTGTGCCTCTCCTCCCACCTCACGATTCTATAGCGTCACCTATATTACCTGTTACACATAAAACAACCATCTTTACCATCGCAGCAAACACAAAACGTTCAAATAATATTAGCTAAACGTTTAGGGAATGTTAGGAATGTTTACCTAACGTTATTTGAACATTTTGTGTTTGCTGGGATGTAACAAATTCGCTGTATTGAAACCTCCTCCTTTACGGAAAACATAACATTTAACTAGAGTATTTAATAAATAAACGTAAATATTTAATTAATTAAACCAGGAAAGACAACAATTTTTTTCTGAAGCATAAAATCAGAAATCTGATACTATCGAATACCAATTAAAACTTCAATTGGTCATTTTAAATAAGTTTCATGCCACATTTTTCATATTTTAAATGAAGACCTTTGTACTGTATTTATAGAGCGACACCAGAGCAATTGTGTCTCAACTTGCGCACAGAACAAAGACTTAAACGCAAAACGTGCAATCAAAAAATAGAAAAAAGTAAAAGTAAAAAAAAAAAAAAAAAACCAAGCCAGTAAAGAACAAATAAACGGTGACAGTGAGACGCGGAAAACAAAAAGCGGATTGCCACTGTACACTGAAAAAGTCACTGTACAATATGAATGTGTTACAAATGCATGATAATTACAGTGCTGTACAAGTGAAAGGATGAAAGGATAATCACACTCCCGCATAATTAATAATGCACGTTGACAGCATCATAGATAATTATATGGTCAAGGCAATGTTTCACAAATTAGAGTTATTTAAAACATTGTAGATTGGAGGCATATATATATATATATATATATATATATATATATATATATATGCACACCAACAAATTTACAAAATGGCATTGACATGTCCGTATTGTTCAGCACTGCAAAAAAAACCCGACTAGTTATTTACACTAATTGTCAAAGATTAATCACACTGTGTTCTGCTTGTCACAAGTCTCGCTTTACAGGAGATCAAAAAATGGATCACAACAGCGCCAGACGCCGTGCTGCCGCCTTTGCCTCTCGGTTGCACTGCTGCGGCTGTCAGAGATAGCCGCGTCCGCAAACGAAACTGAAGGCAAACGAAACGTTTCGGCGCTTTGTTCACTCGTTTTCTTGTTTCCACGTTTGTTGTGGTCTGGTCGTTGCACGTGGTGTGTGTTTCCAGTTTGTCCCTAGAGTGGATTTGGTGTTTTGCTGTAATGTTGCTTAGTGTTGAAGTCACTTTCGTTTTGCTTGTCCTGTGCTATTGCTCCTTGTCGTTTTTGCTTTTTGTTTCTGTGTTTCCCCGTGCCCTCTTTGTTTTCCCTATGTACGGCCTGTTTGGCATATGCCCTTTTGTTCTGGGAATTTTTATTCAGTTTTGCTTTTGTTGTGGTTTGTAAACAAAATGTCTGCACATAGACCTGCTCTGCCTCCGTTTCGCCTGTCACAAGCATGACAGCATGTGTGCACACGTGTGTGAGTGTGTGTTATCTTGCATTACATCATTGGTTCACTATATTTTACCCTTTCTTGTTCAGGAGGAAGGGGGGGGGTGGGGAATGAATAAATTATCTCCTCATCTTACAGCAGTAGTCACCGATGATTAGCAAAGCAATGCTTAACAGTAGTCAGACATGCTGAGAACACTGGGCGCCAGCACACGGGACAGGCTATCATAAAACCAAACCCCAGAGTCTGTTTTTAGCTGCAGCCAAAGGAGATGCAAAACAACCGATAGCAGCAGAAGGCTGGGTGCAAACCGTGGAAACCCCCCCTCCGCCCACACCACCCCCCACCACCACCCAAATAATTCTTCAAGCACTTTTTTGATATATCCTTCTCTGTGGCTGTCCCTGAGATGAAATGACAGGCTTCGCTGTGCGGACCATCACTGACACCGGTGACAGGTGATGTGGGGATACAGCCCAGACACGTGCCCGTGAAAAAAGGTCTGGGAGCTTAGGGGTGAAGGTTATAAGACTAATGAGTAACACTTCAGGTATCACCCTGTTAACAGAAACCGGCACCTCCGTTCCCTCCCCACTTCTGCTTTTAGTGGAAAACCCTACAGTTCTTATGCTGGTGTTTGGGGGTTCTGGTCACAGGTTCTGCAGTGGAGTTTATTCTGATCTCAGCCCTTTAGAACTCTTCAGACATTGTCAGTGTGCCAGTGGCAAGACAGAATCAACAACAACAGCTACGGGAAAACAGAAATTCATTATCAGACTGGTTGACGCACCGCAAACAATTTACCGTATATGAAAGCACGCTCAAAACGAAATGTTACATATTTCCTTTCATAATACACGAACCCCATATCGTCGCGGAAAAAATACAAACAAACGTATCACCGGAACATGGTTAGTGCAGGCATATTGTAATATTGGAAGAAAATTACTGTTTGAATGATAAGGGATATTTTTTAGTCCTTTGATTCAAATAGAATGTATTTCATTTCTTCAAAATTTAGAGCGTGAGGGGACATTTCAGATGCAAGAGGAAGGGAACCATCAGAAATGCATATAGCATTGATTTTATACAAATGCGTAATCACAGCAAATTCTTATTGCATTGTAATGGTAGGCAGCCCAGCACACAATGAGTCTAGTAACGAGTTTCAGAAATTGTGCTTGGTGTGTGAGAGCCGTTTGGAACAGATGGGCATGGAGGAAGTACCTGAAGCTGTTGTTAGGCACGGCTGTTTGTTCAAAGTAGTGTAATACCTGAGGGAAATGCTACAAGCCACTAATACATGAAGGAGGAACATGAGAGATGTGACTTTTTGTGCACTTCCTTTTACAAAAAGATTCCCAAGTGTCTGGCATCTTCAAAGGGCTGTGCACGTTTGGCCGTGCATGCATCGCCGTGGCAAACCAAAGGGTCACGGGGCACGTTTGTGGGATGGTCTGAGTTTATGGATTCTGAAGCATTTCATGACATTTCGTTGGTCTGTTTATTTTCTTTAGGAGTTGAGGGTTGCATGTTAATAGAACTAGAGACTAATTCAAGTTTAATTAGGGCTCCAAATGATCCTGTTGTCTGTTTAATTTGAATCGTGTCAGAATGTATTGGTACACATTTAATCTCTAATTTGGGTGTACTACGCATGGATATTGAAATGATAATAATAAAACCAATAAAATTATTTTCTGAATAGTACGTGAATTAATTAATTTCAGGCAGCTTTCTCATTGCAATAGACAAAACAAAACTTTGCCATTTGAAGATTTTCGGGTATTCTTATGCTCAGGTAACATTAATTGTTTCCTATGAATTTATATGCATTGTTTCCAACTTATCCTTTGTTTTGTGATGCCAGTAAAGTTTCACTGTTTGAACTGTCCTGTTGCATCCCAGCTAGTAATGCTAAAGTGCTATATATAGTTTGTGGCTGTGAGCACCATACTGTAAAAGTGTTTCTCTTCCTTGAGTTCAGTAGATGTTCATAGACCGTTTTTAGGTGGTTCAAGTATGAATAATGGGAACACATATTCTGATTAAAGTGCTCCATCTTGATTTCCTTCAGCTACCTAATTTTGCGTCACACCTGTCATCTGAAAAATTTTGGCCAGCAAACCACCAAGTTGCTGTTTTTCCATCTTAAGTGAGTCATATTTCACTCTGACAGTTTCTGGTTTGTAATCATCTGAGACACTTTAAAAATATTGCACATTCACATCTCCAAATATTTGTGAATACACTAGTGATCCAACAAGCCCTTTGAGAATCCATATGACAGTGTTGCAGCAGTGGCCTGCACGCTGATGGAACAAATTCGACTGGAATTACAAAACTACACTGAGTGTATTTTATATATAATCATGTGTTATATTCTAATTTGTAGAGGTAGTCAACTTCAAATGGAATATAGTGCCTGAAAATGACTGCCTTATGCTATATTAAGATTAGTTCTTTCATTTTCCTTGCAATGCTAAAAACCATTGAGTGCCTCCCCCCCTTAGCGAAGCCAATTTATTCTTGCAGAACAAAAAATATGCAACATTACTTCAACAGGTAATAAGATGAACACATTAAAATTAGATGAAATACAAGCCATACATTGAACACAGCATATGCCCTGTATTTAACACCAAGCCTGACTGAGGTTCTGTAGAACCAAGTACTACGGAAATCAAAATTTGGATAAGCAAATAAAAAAACGCCAATTATCTGTTTCAAACGCTTTCATTCCAACAGCATTAAGTGAAATTCTTTTCATATCTTTACCTTTTTAACTCGGCCAGTTTTTGCTTTTATAATATGCCAGCTGCTGACCTCACGGCCCCATTTTATCATTTCGCTGAATACTTTTAAATCTTTTTTTACCAACGGCTCCCTTGTGCTCTTCCATTTGAGAGAACACCCATTGTCGTCTCCACTCACAATCAATGTCACGCCAAGCGTTCCGTTCATCCCTGCTATAATTGCGACGTCCCAACCGACAGCGGGATTTCATGACTTGCAGAGACGGTATCAGGTTTATCCCCTGAGTATCGACACGTAGAGTTAAAATCAGTTACAATGGGACTCCAAGTTCGCACACCTTTGCTGTTCCAGACACCGATGATTAATCAAACCCCCGCATGCTGAGTGCTGCTCAAATTATGCCGCGCTGCATGCTTACTGTTTTACACCAATTATAACTTTGAAAAGGCGTATTTTAATTCAGTGTTCTGGGTATATTTGAAAAGGGATTTCTTTCTTGGGGCTCTTTATTCACCTTGTACATTCGCTTTAACTCAACGATAAAGGCTGAATGATGGCACGGTGAATTTAGATTCAAAGAGACGATGCCTGGACAGTCTGAATTTGAAAACACTTAATTTATATCCAGGTAGTCAAGCAGATGAGTGAATGCAGCATGGTGGCATTGTAATTTCAGGGAATATTGTAATTTCAGGGAATATTGTAATTTTAGGGAAGAATGTGACACGTGCGTTTTTAACAGTACTTTTAAGATTTGTACACAATACAGTGCAACGGTAATTTGGTAACAGTATTTAAGGAAATAAAAAATATTTTTAAAACCTTGAAGTATGTTTCTTTAGTTGTTTAATTAAAAATGCAACCCAACCCTAAGCCAACAGTGTCAGGACTAATTTTTGCATGGTCATTTAGGTAGTAATATATAGGAAAAAAATTATGATAAAAACACTGGTTTTGACTATTCAAAATTGTTAAAAATCGCAACCATTAATTCCTGTGTGTGCGTGTCGCGAGAGTGTCGCAGTGAGTCATGTGACATAAATGATGGAGTAGTTGTTACCAGCAATGCTCCGACTATGAGCTCGTGTTTGGAGATTTACAAGCTTTGCTGATTATGATTCAGAATCAGGCATGACCACAGGCTGTCCATAGTGAAAGACGTCTGTCTGGTCTGAGCTGACCCTGGCCTCTTTAACAGCAAATGCGAAGTTAAACCAACAATGTCATAGCAACAGTGTAAACTTTGACTGCATGGTTAGCACTGAAGAGACTCAAGCTGTCAGAGAAAGCTGTTCTTCTCAGCTCCAGGGCCAAGTGTCAGGTGTTTACTGGATCATGGGAGCATAGCTGCACAGTGGACGCTCCATGACCCCAGCAGGATCTGCATCAGCTCCAGACACGCCCAGACGATGGAGAGCACGCCGGTGGAGTTCAGCCATGCTCTCCTCAGCGGGAGAGAACTGGCAGTATAAAGCCACAGGTTGCTTTGGTGTGTTTTTCAGCTCTCTGCTGGAACTGTCTCGGTTTACACACTCTCACTTCTACTAAATTAGTTATGCGGGCAACAAGGTCAATTCTGAGAACTTTCAGGAACTTTTAAAAAATAATGCATCAATAATATAGCATCAGAATATAGAAGTGAACACAGCTAGTAAATTGGAGGACATTTAGGAGAGACGGGGAAACATTTGTTTTTAACCAATAAACTTGATAGACAGACAGGGGTGTAATAATTATGAAACTCTGTTGGTCAGTATTTTCTCTATGGTAACCATAGTCTCCTTTTGCCATCCCTTGCATCAGCCGTTATAAAAGCATGGTAATAACCAAAATTGCAAATGCACGCTGAGAGGTGATTTCTTTGTTCTCAGTTAGTTGAAAACTCACCACTTGCGGTGTTACTATAAGCACAGCCACAGATGACTGTATTCCAAAATTTATGTTACACAATCTGGTAAAAAGTGGATAAGTATAGGGGCATCAACTATACAATTAAATGCATTATATATTTGTGCATTTAACATGGTTGGGGAATGAACAAACTGAAGGAATCACGTAGTTATGTATCAGAACATTCAAGCACATGACATGTGGCTCTGGATGCAATAGGATCCAGAATGTAGCATGTGTCATCTTTTTCTAGCATCTGTAGCAGTCCGGGCTGCGGATTGCACTAAGATATGCGCGCTGTTCTGTGATGTAATGAAGTCGCGCGCTGCGCCGCGCATAATCGCCTGTTGAAGGGCACCGCTGCCATCGCTGCATATAAAACCCACGCTAACTCACAAAAAAAGTTTTCCAAAGTGTTCCAGCTTATTAATTTGCCCAGCCACTGCAAAGTTTAGATAGATAGTAGCTAGATATTATTGCATCTCGTCTGACGGCACAATGATCTCTTTTTCTCTGCTTTCCGTCCTTTGCGTCACTCTTCAGTAAATTGCCATAAAGTCTGGACCCAGTTAATTTCCTAAATCTCATTTCTGTCTGCGGCGAGCGCTCCAGAATGGACCCTTACGCCGGGCTCTCCAGAGATTCCTTTTATGCAACGAGACGTTTTCTTTCCATTTTTGCGCTCCGGTGGCCATCCTGTATCACTTTTAATGTCAGTCCGCAGAGACGGCTGTGATTCAGCCTTCCTCCCAGCGTTGGGAGCTTTATAATGCAATAATACCCTGTGCTGAGACATGCTAAACTATTGCTCATTGCCAAGCTTTCTTAAATCCGTTGACCACTTGTAACATATATTTCCATTTTTATAACATAATTTATACTTTTTTCCATTGTGAGTTATGACTGAAACAATCCGCCGACTCAGTCCCTTGTAGAACCCTGTTGACAGATGACTGAATTGCTCATAAAGGAAAAGATCATCATCCCTTGCCTAAATGAATAAATAAATAATAAAAAGGTAATTATCTTATATTCTCTAGTGATTACAAACAGCGGCCAAGGCACGTGAGATCTTAATGCACAGATTTTCCATCCATCCATTATCTTAACCGCTTATTCCTGGTGAGGGTCGCGGGGAAAGCTGGAGCCCATCCCAGAGCACATAGGGCGCAGGGCAGGGGACACCCAGGGCGGG
>JABJVR010003636.1:0-15690 GCA_025773905.1 Chitala chitala
CTCCGGTTTCCTCCCACAGTCCAAAGACATGCAGGTTAGGTTGATTGGTGTGTCCAAATTGTGTGTGTGTGTGTGTGCGCCCTGTGGTGGGTTGGCGCCCTGCCCTGGGTGTCCCCTGCCCTGCACCCTTTGTGCTCTGGGATGGGCTCCAGGCTTCCCCGCGACCCTCGCCAGGAATAAGCGGTTAAGATAATGGATGGATGGTGTCACTCGGTCTACATCATGTTTACTCGTGCCTCTACAGTATGCACGTGGTTTAAAAGTTGTGAACCACGTATTTTTGTTATTTTTATATTTAAAAAATTTTCCCTGCTGTTTACCGTGGTTAAGTGGATCATCGGCTACCGAATCAGCGGATACAGGGGCCCTACTGTATTTATTTATTAAAATTATAACTATTGCTTTTTAATAGCTGTATCCCTGTATCTATTATTAATTAAGAAAGAATAAAAAGTGAACCAGTGGCTGACCAGTGCTTTCATAGTGAAAGAAGAAATCAGTGCAGAAGGTTACTGGGTTGGTAATGTAAGCCCAAAGCAGGTATGGCATCAGGTGACAACTAATCAACCAATCAATGCAATTTCCACTGTGGCAGAGATGATGTGTGTGTGTGTGTATGTGTGTGTGTGTGTGTGTGTGTGTGTGTGTGGACGGGGGTGGAGGTGGAGAACAGGCATGCAGCGGCTGTGTGAGGTTCTCCTCCATACCTTCCCATCCGCCCCCACTGGAACGTGCAGAGGTCTTTCCTCTTTCACATGGCAAAGGTTCTTTGTAAGCCCTCCACCTGCCCCACCCCTGATCCCTACACTCAGTGACCGAGCTGCTGCACAGCGTTGTCTTCGCACCAGCTGGCCTTCCTTTTCATGGTGTTTGTCTGGGAATGGCCCTGTGCCAAGACGGGCTCCCCATTTTACCTCCTTTTTGCCACCATTGAGTTTGCATGTGGTTATAGTTTGGCAACTTCATTCAAATGGTGGAAAAAAATAGATAATTGACATTGATAATCCACCATCCATCTGTCCAAACGTATTCTTTGAATTAAAGACCCTTACAGCAAAACACAGAAAATACAAAAACACCACCTCTCTCGCTACTGTTGTACATTACAGCTGAAGTAACTTAAAGAGCCCTGCATGGGTGAGGTTCTCTTCAGATCATCATGCTGCTGTGAGACTCTCTTCTTTCAAGAAGGTCATGAAAGGGAATTTAAAAAAAATTGTAAAAAAAAAGATATTTCATACAACAGGCTGTCCCTCAAATACACAATTAAATATCCTGTTTTTAAAGACTTCAAAGGCAAGGATTCAAATTAATTTTGACAAAGTCCTTATTTCCATGAGTTGTTAATTAATCAGCCATTTTTTTCCAGCATGGGTTACAAATGGATCTTGTGCGAATGGACCTTTAAACGAGGCCGGATGTCCCGGTGGTTTGAAGGCCACTGATTTACTGTCTTGTGGGAACGTGCTGAGAGTGCAATGTGGTTTTCCCTTTATTACCTAATGGGGGGAATGTTTGTCCGTGACACTCGGCACTTCTGCAGCCGGCCCAGGAAGCATCTGCAAAGCAAGATGTCAAAACCAAACAAGCACATCTGATGGGCTGCATTTGGTGATTTATAACAGCACTCAGCGCTGTCTTCACGCAGGAGGGCCCAACTGTCTGCCATTAGGAATCATACAGCGAATCCACAAGCTTGACGGTCCAGCTTAACTCTCACTGTACAAAGTTTTTTTTTTCTTACACCCTATACACTCAACCTGTTCACATCTGTCATGGACCTGGACAATGAGATGGTGGAGAGGGCAACAGAATGACAGGATGTATGATATTCTTGTCTACCGTAGTTCCCAGAAACCATAGTATGTGAGAGTATGAGCTGAGAAGAGCCCTGTTCTGCAGGCACTCCCCTGCTGCAACATACAGGACTCCAGCTGGCTATTTGTGCGTGCAGCAGACTGTACAACATAAACCAGTGAAGAGACGGAATAAACCCACTTCCACATTCCTGGCAAGGGGAGATGTGTGTGAGCATACACGTATGCGTGTGTGTGTGTGTGTCTGCGTGCGCGTGACTGCTAGTTATAGTGCTGATATTGGATGCATGACTCTACGCCCAATGATTGTGTGCTCCTTTCAGAAAACACAGAACAGCCTTTCTTTCATTCCACCTGGATCTTCATGTGGTTGCCAATGAATGTGAACATCACTGCAATTTCAGGAAGCATTCCAGTGCAAAACATGCTAATGAGGCTGTTAATATCTTGGGGAATTTGGTAAACATTTTTTTAAAACCCTGAAAAATACTGACTTTCAGCAAAAACAGAGAAATTAACCACTGACCCAAATTGGGTTCACTTAGTATAAACAAACCAAGTTAATAACTTGAACGAACCTTTTCAAACAGTTCAGGTGCATTTTTCATCAGGATAAAACAGGAGTGAATGCATTAATCCCAGCCTAAACTGCATTAACTCTTTTCCCTTCAGAACTCTCAGTTATAGTAACTATTAGTGCTGCATTCTTACATTACTCTTCATGTGAAACAACCCTGAGTCCCACAGATTAACTCTGGGAATTCTGGGACATTTCTCAAGCAACAGTGCTGTACTTGTGTTTATAATTGAAAGATCCAGGAGAAACAGAACACAACCATTTAAGGGAACGACATATGAGTGTAGCCCATTGTGCGTTAGCCAGTCTGGAAACCATTTCCATGAGCTAGGACTGCAGCCTGATCAGAGGACCACCTCACCCCATGTGGAACATGTTTGTTGTTCTTTGTGTCAAACAGACGTAGAGACCCTTGCACCCCCTCCCAGCTTGTCTACCCTGCTGCCCCCTGCATCCTCACAGTTACCCTTGTTGTTTCAACTCAGCGTCGGCAATTTTCTTATTGGGGCGTTTACACAAACTTAACCCCCAGCAGAAGTTTGGGCAATACCAAGCAGCGATTTAGGGGAAGCCAAACAAAGAGAGTGGCAAAGGTTCTGGACAGGGAGGGATGGTATGGGCCTGCACAGAAAGATAAAAAGCTGGATCTACACATCGTCCCTTTGTCATCTTTCTCAAGTTTGTAACTGGAGAGGCATGGAAGCACTATGTATTCTAATTGATTATATTTGAATACATTCTTCGTTCAGCCTACACTCATAAGAAGAGCTTAGATTCGCTCAGTGAACATCCAAAAAAAAAAATCAAAAAGCTGACCAGGACAATTTACATAATGACAATAAAACTGAACAAAAACTGAATAAGTGCAGTACAATGAAAGGAAAAAATATAACAAAGGGACAACTTAGAGTCACTACATCATATATCATATTTTGTAATAATTTTCCAGCAGTCTAAGAGATATTAGACATTAAAAGTGATAAAAGTGCTAAAAAGATAATAAACAATTTTACAGTAAACGGCAAAGAAATGTTCTGGAAGGTTGAAATTATGCCTCAAACTAAATCTTAATGATAGTTGATCACTAGACATGTAATGAGTGTTTGTTGCTAAATTAGCGGGTTTCAGAGGACTGGTTTGGAACACCAGCAGGCATCTGCTGAGAAACCACCAAGACAGCCAGCATCCTCCTCCAAACAGGAGGAGGAATAATTACAGCACATCTGACAGGGAGGAAAAAATGTATTTTACCACAAAAACCCCCCAACCCTGTAACAACATAAAAAAATAAACAATAAAAAAATAAAAAAAATAACAATAAATAAATAAATAAAAACTGAAGTGCATCTGTGACAGTTTTAACATGTGAAACCCAGAAGTGGTCCATCAAATGAGAGAGAGAGAGAGAGAAACAAGGACTAATTTGGAACGCCTGAACACACCTTCAGAAGCAACAGGAAGATCCAGTGTGGTTTGCAAACTGTGTTCATTACTTCATCTGATTAAGCAGCAAACACCATTTAAAAGGTATCTATGACCACTGCCTTCCACATCATAAGTGCACTCCTTTTATATGTGGTATTTATTCAAATAGCTTCCATACTGTTGAATAATTAAACAGGAAGGTAAGAGGGCACACAAACTCAGAGGCCTTTCTTATAGATGGGGCACAAATCAAAACTGATGGGTATTGGCAGAGCGGTGATAAATTACACTCGAACTTATCTGGCAATGCCACGCTGTCCACTGGGTCTGTTTTTTCTTTTGACAGGTCTCGGTTGTGCAGACTGTGTGTTTCTGAAATCAGCCCCGTGCACTCAGAGCCACACTATACGCAGCCATAATTAACTGCTCGTAACACTGAAAGATATTTGTTCATTCCAGAGTGAACAGTTAAATATGCTCTTACAAAGGTCATTTTGTGAATGTATAATAACTTAAAAAATACAAACGTACAGTACTTTTCCATACACTTTCATAACTTTATAAGATTTTCGAAATTGTGCCAATGTACCTGAGTTCTCCAGGGCTTCATTTTCCTCAAGGACGCCATACGTCCATGTCCTGATGTTTTTACCACACTCCTTGTAATCTGATTTACTCCCTGTCAACCCTGTTCTGGATTATCCAGCCAACAAGCATTTGTGCAGTTTGCCATCCTGGTTCCAGTTAGCCCAGTGCAATGCTATTCATTTTCCCAGCTGTGAAAGCTGGATTTCTGCCCTTTCAGCACAGGATGCTGCTGTGGTGTAAGCGCGATGCGCATACAAGAAAGGCATGCAGCACGAGACGTGTAAACAGTTGAAGTTATTTTCCAAATCCAAATTTTATTTTTACAAAGAATTAATGATGGTTAAAGACCTACCTCCATCCAAAAGTGCTGGCACATGTTAGATAAGTGTTCTTGCATCTAATATTAGTTTTATTTTACTGTTCTGAATTACTTCAGCAGTACAAAAGCACATGTGACATGTGTCATTGAACATCTTTGTTACACTAATACATAAATATACAAGTTTACATAGGAACCCTTGCTGAAACAATAAGTTGTTTTTTAAAGATGAATTATGATTAATTCAGCTGTTCTTTTAGAAACGAGGAGACTATTGAGCCATGAAACAGAGAAAAACATCTGGCACTTTTTCACTGCGGGCACTTTTCAACACATCTGTCAGATTTAACCTTGACAACGTATTTGTTGTTTTATCCACCTCATCAATATTTTATTTTGGTGTAAACAAGATTGCAAGGTCACAACTTGATTATTCTGCGTTGTTTTTTTCTCTTAGTTGGACTTTACGTGGCTCAGAACGCAGGCATTCGGTACCAGTACAGAGCCTTTGTTTGGTTTAATTAAGCTAATTAACTATGATTAATTCTGACCTCGTGAGGTGAGTTTGTCACCTTCCTTCTTGTTTATTTCTTTTTTAATCTTCCTGAAAACAATATCATTGTCAGTACATTCAAAACGGCATTTAATTTCAATTCATCTTTAAATTTTACTGTTTTTTTAAATAAATCAGATCTTTTTACCTTACATCTTTAAATGTTATTGTTTTCTCAAAGAGTGCAATTGTTCTGACAAATTATTTCTGTCTTAATTTACACAACAAACAAATTTATAATTAGTTACTAGTTTTATTCTCTCCCAAGACCTGCTGACAAAATCTTGCGGCTACAGGATCATTAAGTGAAACCTGTATCTAAAATATACACGTCGCAGTGTTACATATGGCAAACAGTTAATTTACAGGCTTGTCCTGCAAACCATTTTGGCCTGTGGAATTGTTTCATAGTATCTCAACGTCATGCAGGCACCTGGTTTATATTCGTATATGCGTGTACACAAACGCATGTGTATGACCTATAGACTTAATCATCTCGTCCCTAAGATTTTCTAGCCCAATTCTGGAATCAAACAAAATATAAACATAGGGAATTTTAGTATACAGGTGCTACAAATATAAAAATTTAATTTGGGGGCACTTTAAAATTTAAGGAGAATAAGACTTCAAGAAAGTTGATGTAAAAGTTTGGTAAGTAGGTTACTGAAAATGCATCAGGGGACAGAATATTACCACTTTGTTTCTTGGTTTAAATATCATGTTTGACATTCATTTTAATACTCAAGGATAATTTATTTTCATTAATCCAAAGATCTGCTCTGCAGTAATTTAGATTTCAAAGTACTAATTAGTTTCTGGCAATTGTCACGATCTTCTTCTGATATAAAGATATTTGGGCACTGATGATATGAGCATTTTTTAAACTAAAATAAAGTCATTAACATGGGTTTCAAAAAGGCTCATTGCTAAAGCATCAATAAACATCACATGTTCACAATTGTAGGGACACTAACTCCAAATTTTCATTTTATGTTCATGAATTTTAAACATGATTTTATTACCATTTTATAATAACTTAGATAACATTTATAGTATAGTAATTTTGTAAATTTAGAGCTGTTATTTAATCACAAGTCAGGAAATTTGTTCTAAATTTTTCATATACTTCATATTACTACATTTTATAATCAGTTAATCACACTGCATTGTCTCACTCCATTTAGACACTTATTTCTTAAATTTCAGAGACATAAATATTCTGGTCTTGTGATTATAAAATAGCCATCTAAATTAAAATTGTATACAAAGTGTTTTTTTTATTTAAATTTTTTATTATAAAAACTATTTTTATATTAGCAGATTATCTTCTTCTCTTCTTTTCTGATTTTATTAAATACCGTATTGGATATGACTACATTTTAGAAATTTATTTGAGACCGACTAAAGACAAAATATTTAAAATATGATATAGTGTTGGCTTGTCATAAAAAATTATTTTGTGATGCATATTTCAAACCTTTAAAGGGATATGTCAGTGTATTAATCTTAAACTTCTCAGGTTTGAGCGCAAAATCTTAAACTTTATTGAAACAATGTACAGTTTACATCAAGGCATGCTTGACACATATCAGCAGTTTGATTGCTCATAAAGCAACACCCTGTTAGTAAATTCACAGGAGCTTTTCAACAATAGATTTTTTAGTCTTTAAATTTGATTAGGATGGTTGTTATCAGGGTGATGTGACTTGTATTGAACAAATCATGTGAAAGGAAATAGTGAAAAAGGGTATTCTGCTAACATTCCTCTAGGGGGCTCTGCTGAGATCCATATAAATGCCTGGTGTCACACTGCACTCTTGGACACCACGACACCCATCCTATAGTTGCAGGGTAGACACCTGGTTAACAACACACTCACACGCACACACATGTGTGCACACATGTGGACACACACACACACCTATATCCCTGTTCACAAAGTGAAGGAGACGCACACAGAAGGGAACCACAAATGCCACACGAAGAGCCTGGCAGCAGAGCGGAGTGCTTTGCTGCCACGGTGACTCACAGGGATGTTCTGAAAGCACATCAGACCAGGAAACAAACATGAAGCGAAGGCCCTCTCGAGGGCTGGCACATCTCGTTAACCTATAACGTTTTTCATCTCGGGTTTCTCTAGGCTTTCTGCTCCATATGGGAGGAGAAGTATTAATAGAAAAAGGGAAACGATAATGATGCCATGCACTCAGTAGCTAAGTGAATCTCCCCACCAGTTGGCCCTGTATGTCTTTTTTTAAATGCCATTAGCAAAGTGCTGAGTAATACTGTTAGCGGAACAGCAAAGTTGAGAGGCCTACAATGATGCTCGATGCCCATTTTTCTGCTGCTGTCTCTGGGCAGAATTTCTGCACTCCCTTACCTTCTCATCTCCATATCCAAAACTGGCAAAAATAACTACCTGGCAGCACTCATCCCCTCAGTATACTGTAACTAATTATTGAAGCCACAACGCACAACCCGTTAACACAAAGTACAAAATGGTATCATAATTTTCACCAAACTGAAGCAAAAGAAGAGTGTTTTAGTTCTTTAGAAGGACACATCGATTGCTTGTGTGTAGTATTTGTTGATTGTGACGATTGTGACGACACATTTCTGCAAAATGCCTGTACATTTAAAAACGCTTGGTATTTTGTGTTGCTGCTCTAATGTTATGCAGTGAATTGACTGTTGAGAGAGAATGACTGGTGTAAACACCCTTTCCATAATTTTTGCCAGCCCTGGCAAGCATGCACCAATATGCGCAATCTGGTGTGTTGAGCTGCACTAACACAACCCAATATCTACTTGTGTGTTTACTCTGGGTTTTTTTTGTAACTGTTTTACAGTCCTAAAGACTTTTAAGACTGGAAAAAAAACAATAACAGAAAACCAATACGCACATCTCCACAACTACCACACCCAGAGTAAACAAAGCAGAGCCGTGTTCCCAATAAAAACCTCGCCAAAATGTCAAAACTCATAACTGAGCATTGAAGGAGTCAGGGGCTCATTAACATTATTGAGGCAGGCTTACAAAGAGCTATAGACAGAATACGCCTTCGCTCATTGGTCTCTGCTCCTTAATGCAGTAAGTGCTGATTGAGTCTTTTGAACTGGAAAAAAGACAAACCATCTCCTCGATCTTGAAATTATAATCTGGAAGACGGCTCGCACTGTGTTGTGTGCTTTCGGTGATTTATGATCAAGTCTGAGCTCGCCGTTGATCGTATTGATTGAATATGCTTTCCACATAAATCGAGATGCTTAGATGTCATTAGTTAAATTTTCACAGGAGCTGAACATGTGTGGATCATCTTTTTCCCCCCATCCTTCATCATCTGAAACCTGGCAAATTGCCATCCCCGTCTGTTGGAGCAGTAGTAACAGTGCAAGAGTGTTTCTCATATGACTGTTTGGCAAAAACTCTCACAGCACAAGGCATCACGTCGAGTACAGTAGGTGAATCATCCCATAAACACTTGGCGCACCACTCTGACTGCAGGCCGCACTTAAAACGCGTTTGCATACAAAGTGAGAAAAGTCAAAAGGAAAAGTTATGCAGTTATGCATCTCGTTCGCATATCAATGGACAGGGATCCTGCAGGGTTACTCCCTTCTAACTAACTTATCCAAAAAGCTGCAGCAGCAGCTGTTTGTACAGCCCATTTTGTTCTAAAGTCATTAACACCTGTGTTCTTGATCCTTTATCAGAGATGAGGAGGTAAGCTGTCGGCAAACCCAGATCAGGTCCCAGCCATGTTAATCATCAGGCGGCGGACGGCGCAGCTGCAGGCAGGGCTTCGCACCCAGGCGGGGCTGGGTGTTGGCAGGGCAGAGGTGCTGGAGGTCCACCCGCTCCGCCCGAAACAGGATACTTGTCATGACAAGGACTGGGACAATGGTGGCCTGTGTTGTGGGAGCACAGCTCCCAGGCACGGCTCCCAGATGCGAGATAAAAGGGACAAGCAGAGGGACAAAGCTATCTACGGTTCGAATCAGGTGGTGGGGTTCTGGAAATGGGATCCTATTGTGGCAGCGGGGGTGGTGCGTCCCAGCCGCCCACAGGGGCAGCAGACAGTGACAGAGCAGCGCAGCCCCCCGGGCCCAGATCTGCGGCACACAGGTAACCTGACCTGCTCCCTCCGCCCATTTCCCAGGCTGCCCCCACCCCATCTGCCCTACACAGACCCTGGTCAGGTATCTATTTGACAGTCACCACTCTTGCTATGAGAGTTCAGAACTGTGAGACAACCATAACATGTTCTCCACTGCCTTTCAAAGGTGTCAGGTTTCCTGCTCTACAAGCCTGCGTGCATCTCTGGTAGCGACACTGAGATTTCTGATGATTGATGGCTCGCTGTGGAGCTGGAGCTCCAACAAAAGAGATGCACCATTAATCAAAACAGGTCTTAGAGCTGATGATCTGATAGCCATCGGCTCCTGAGAGCGCCGTGATCATTTGGGAGGTGTAATCGTCTTCGCCAGCCCGTCTCAGCAGATTAAAGCCTCCGCGCGTGATATTTGGACTCGTGCGGCCCAGCCCACCATGAGAGCAGGTGCTTCAGTTCTCAGAGTCAGACGAGCAGCCTCATCTGCCCCCGTGGCAGGCGTTACCACTGTGCTCCTTTCCCCCCACTGTGTGCTACCAATGCAGCACAGGAGGGGGTGGGGGGGAGACCTTGGAATCAAATGTGTATCACATCAAAGGCAAGCTTGCACACCATTCATAAGCTCAGTGAGCATGCAGAGCTGGCGGGACAGGAAATAGAAAAAAAAACAGGGAAAAAGAGGAGGAGAAGGCAGCGAGCCAACTACACTAACATTCCTGCTGAACCGAGCTACGCCAAGCCGCACATGCAATAACCTGCTGTCTGATCTGTCTCTAGTGAGGAATTCTGCCCTGGTGTAAGAGCAGACCCCCTAGCACCCTGTGTGAGCATGGCTTGCTCTGGGCCTCTTATGCCTCTGATCTCACTTCAGCGTCCGTGCTGTCATCACACGTGCTGTCTCCACATGTGCTGTCCAGATTCAGTCAGGGTTAGGGAGGGAAACCGAAGGTACTGTGGGCTCCGTCCACAGGTTGATCACACTGGGCAAAAGTAGGACAGTTTTACGCCAAGGGAGCGATTACTGCTCCAGTGATGTCAGCAAGAGCCAAGGAGTGTGTTGCCAAACCGCAGAAGACTGCTCTGTGCAACAGACCTCATGAAATGTTCCCCTAAAATTTTCCAAACTTTCATTATTAATGGTTGCTCATAAACTCATGGTTAAATTCTCCTTTTTCATATAGTGGGGAAAACAGTATACTGAAGTATACGGGAATAAGAAGTGTATCAGGTTTAGCTTCATTTTGTTAATATGTTTCATAAACACATTGAAAAATTTAAAAGTATTCTTTAAAGCATATATTAATCAAATTAAACACACAGTGTAGGTAAACCCTGTAGGCCCTTTGTTGACTAAGTTTGCAGGCGAACGACACTGGACAGATGCTGGATGACGTACAGCAGGCCAGGCTGAGGCCTGGATGGTAATGTGATGTTTAAGATGAATACCACACTCTGGGGATGCAGTCGTCAGCCTGGGCCGGGGGACGGAATCCATCACCGGGCCAGACGGGCCATGCCGGGCGGATCAATGGGAGGTCACGACCCCCAGCCCTCACAGTCTGAGCTGCCAAGACAGCTGTGATTGGACCATCGATCTGGACAGTCTTGGCGGGGTTGCTGGGGTGAGGGGTTTGGGTGGGAAGGAGAATGGGGGGGGGGTTTTGGGGGTAGGAGTGTTGTTGTCACCCAACCACTATGTTAATCAAAGGAGCGGGAAGCTCAGTCGAATGGGACCCATGGGTCATGGACACCGAGGGGCTCCCTTTCCCTGCCGCGCGTTTATTACAAAACGCCAAAAGCTCCGGAGCCCGCCGTCTCCTCCGGCCGCGACAGAAACAAATTAATGACAGGGGTTAAAGTGCTCACGCTGGTGTGATCGCAATAACAGCCTCTCATTGAGGCCATCCATTCACAGCCAAGGGATCCGCTTTGAAGGGCCTCTGACCTCAATGTGCGATCGACGAAGAGGCATCAGTGTCGGGAGCCGAGTGGGCCGCATGACCGCAGCCACGTCCTCTGCGCTACTCCTGCATAGCGACCGACACCCGCGGTCCTTACTCTCAGCGGCCAACAAGTTCGCAGAGACACAGTTGTTGCGGCTCAGAGGCTGGCACTTAGATGCATGTGTTTAATCTCCATCAGGGGTGCACTCAGCTCCCCGTGCCCTGCGGCTATGAAGGTCACGAGTGACTGCTGTCAATATCGGCGATGAGCCGAAAGGTGCTCTAATTGTCCCCGCAGAACCCAGGAACCCATCTGTCGCCTGTCTCAAATCTGTCGTTAAGCCTGTCACCATCGGCTCAGAGCCGGTAGTGCTCAGCAAGCACCAAAATATTAGCAGCATATTTCATACCACAAAGAAAAATAAGTTTAAAAACAAGAGCTTTTAAACAAGCAACTTTTTTTTTTTTACTGCGTCAGTGTACAGTACCATACAATAGCTCAAATTTCTAAAAATCATAATCATAATTTATACATATACATGAATAATTCATGAACTACAGCTTGCACAGAATCAGAAATATATTACATCATATACAAATCTTTTTTGCATCGGATGGATTCATTAATAGTTAAAAGTGAGAAAATCTGCAACAGACGTACTCATATCCTCACCCTTTTTTTCGGCTGTTATTAGGTAGTCAGCTAAAGTGCCAATGAAGAAATATCTGTAAAACTACAAACATTTACTTTATGAAAATAGCACAGTTATTGGAAAATTATATTTTGTGGTGACCAGTGCTCTAGTCTTACTAATGATGGCCCCATTCACAAAGTTTACCACTGGAAAAAAATTCCTAATTCATTCCTAATTCTGAAATTCCTAAAATTCCATAATTCTTTCCTAATTCCATGACCGCCATTTTTTTCTAGTTGTATTTCAATACAAACTTATTTACTAAATGAAGTAAAATAGCCCTCCTCATAAAATAGCCCTCCTTAAAGAAGAAGCCGACATCGATCGACAGAAGTGAGGCACGAATATGGACCCGAACATTCCAAAAGCAAGCACAAAAAGTGGTGTGGAACACACCTTTCTCTGTGAAATTTCAGCATGTTGCTCTCTTCCCTTTGCACTTCCTTACTCGATTCTAGTCGAATCAAGAGAGCAGCTGTTTTGTACCTGGCTTCAGTTTGAAAGAGGATACGGAGCCTCTGTGGACAGCTCAATCTATTACAGGGCACTGGAGCAACAGAGTGGGGGAGGGGGCAGGGAGAGAGACAGGACTGGTGTTGCCAAAGGAACCACACAGACTAGCAGACCTCATAGCAAAGAGTGGGTATTACAGAAAGACTGCAGAGGATCCCTCTATGTAAAGATTCTGGTCTCTTAAAATGACAGTCTGAGTTTGGCTTGCCGATTCCTCCGGTGGTTTTCAAATCCGGCTCCCTTGCTCCCAGGAATGAGAGTGTTTGCCTGACACCAGAACTCAATCATGTGGCTAACTGCGGGCGACCGCAGGGGACAAGCCCTCACATGATGCTTTGGAAGCCAGCCAAGGCCCCTACATGCAGCCTCCCTCCTCTTTGTACATGAGCCCTGTTAAAGAATCAGCACTCCAACATTAAACACTTCTGTTCTGTTTTGCTTTCTGTATGTTATGTCTTTAAAAAATAATACTACTTTCTGAATATGTTAGGAGGCCATCTCTTCCCTAAGGTTTCCAGAACAAACATGATTTTAAGTCAACGCTTAAAATCATGTCATAACAGAAATGGCAAATTGAATCAAATACAGACACATTAATTTTTAGTGCTGAATACCGGGATCTGTATTCAAACCTCCAGGATGGTGTGATTCAGGATACGAATGGTGAAGGCTCCATTGTTATTCAGTGCTGTGTGTGCATTCTGGGCAAGTCTAACGAGGAAATTTTCAAGAACGCTGAGCAGAGGACAGACACCCAGAACTCTCCTCTGCTACATGGCTGGCACTGCTGCGCATCCTCTCATCTCCTCTTCTTTCCTCTCCTCTCCCCTCCACCTCTCCTTTCATCCTGTCTCCTCCCCTCCCATCTCCTCTCTTCTCCACCTTTCCTTTTGTCTCCTCTCCACCTCTCCTTTCATCTCCTCTCCTCTCTTCCCCTTTCCACTCCTCTCCTTTCGTCTCCTCTCATCTCTTCTCTTCCCCTTTCCTCTCCTTTCATCTCCTCTCCTCTCCACTTCTCCTGTCCTCAGTACAGTACTATCTTCAGCTTGCACTAGCTCTTACCCTAGCTGGCAGCTGAGTACACAGCAAAGTGGCAGGCCATGCTCACATAGCATAGCATAAGCCTTCTGGCTGAGTTTGCCTTTCCAAAAAAAAAAAAGAAAAAAAAAAAAAACTTGTTCTGTCCCATGATGAAGCTCAGGTTCGACACTACCTCACACTGCAATGCTGGAACGAATGCCTGCAATTGCAGAGTTCAAAAAACAAATTATAAAATATACATTATTTGATTTCCATCTTATTTCAATCAATGATTCAAATGAGAATAAGGAACAGGAACCAAAGACACATGAAAGTGAAATGACAGTATAAGCAGGAAGGACTACACATGCACAGATCTACATGTGTAAGCAGGGGGCATTTTTGCATAGGGAAATAAGAGAGGCAGTTGGGAGGGAGCGTAGCTATAGACTGGAGGTAAGGGGGGAGAAGAAAGGAGCAACAATCCTCTTGAAGAGAGGAAGCCTCGCTTTCTCTAAAACAAGGACGTTTTTCTCCCCCTTGGGGTGAACCTTAACCCCTAAGCAGAACTGGAAATAGGTGCGCCCCCTCGAGAAATATGCAGCTCGGTGGTACCCTAATTTTCTGCCGAGCTGAATAAAAAAATGTGCATTTGCCACCTCTGGTCCTCAATATGATACGTGCCTTTTCCACCCTCGGATCGATTGTGACGTAAACCCCTGAGCGGGACTCACATCCTCCACTGTCTTCCCAGCATGTTCTCAACCCAGTGAACGGCCCTCCTCATCCTCGCATGCAAAAAAAAAGGAGGGGGGCAGCACAGTGTATGGCAGCCCGCGCTCCCGTTAATACCAAGGGCCACAGAGAAGCGCAAAAAGCACCGAGTACAATTTGACGTGACTCAGCGGGGCTGTCAAACCCCACCAGCAGCTGGCAGAGTGGGGGACATAACCACAAGGTCACAGAGCTGAGCTGATGAAGGCGCCCCCACATCGCAGGCCATCAAGATGTCCGCGGAGAAATGATGAGGGCAAAATGTCTTTTGAGGCTTGCAATATTCGAAAGTGAAGTGTAATGAATTCATGAATAGGTTTTTGTTTTGAGTAATAATGCAGAGCTTTATGTAATATGGACGTAGAATGGTTTGGGGAGGGGGGTCAGGAAGGTGCGGTTCACTGCTGGCCAGCTATTTGTCTGGAAGGAAAGGTAAATTCAGCCGGCTCCTAATGAGGCATGGATCAAAGTACCACAGGAGGGAGATTAGAGATGAGCATCGTATTGATTTTTAATTGACGGGAGAGGAGCGAGAGAGTGAAGGGTGGCCAGCCAGGCCGGATTATGAAATGGGCAAAGCCTGTCAATCAAAAAAAAAAAACATTCACAGAAAAATGGTGTGGAGGGAAGGGTGGAAACAGAGGAAGGATTACTCCAGAAAGCAAATGCTTCAAGTAGGAGAGTATTGATAAACTAAAGAGAAAATGGTTAAAGATGCCTATGGTCTTGTTCTTTGTTCTGGCCAAAGCTGCTATATTTTCTGCGTATACAGTTGTGAACCCATAGAACCACCTGTTCCTGAGTACAATACCAGATGCACTTGGGAAGAACAGCCAGTTCTAAAAGACAAAATAAAAACTGGTTCACAAATGAGGTATGCAATCACGTTGGGGTAATACTCATCTCTCACCCTCTTTCGTGCCCCGTGCCTGATGTCATGAGGCTGTCTACCTCCAAAATATAGATTGTTCTCTCTCCCTTCTGCAGCCTACCTTCCTTTCTTTTGCCACAGCCCTGCCCTCCTCTCCCTTCCACAGCCCTGCCTTCCTCCTTCCACAGCCCTGCCCTCCTCTCCCTTCCACAGCCCTGCCTTCCTCCCTTCCACAGCCCTGCCTTCCTCCCTTCCACAGCCCTGCCCTCCTCTCTTCTCTCCAGCCCTGCCCTCCTCTCTTCTCTCCAGCCTGCCTTGACTCCTCAGTTTTTTTTTGCCACACCTACCTCTCCCCTTGCTTGTTTCTCACTTCCCAGGCCCACCCCCTTTCTCTCGCTCGCTCTCGCTCTCTCTCGCTCACACACACACACACACACACACACACACACACACACACACACACACACACACACACACATCACT
>JABJVR010003637.1:0-15689 GCA_025773905.1 Chitala chitala
CCCCAGGGCCTGGCTGTGGTGTGTGAGCGCATCTTGCTTGGCTGTGCATGGCTTTGGGAAGTAACTGCGGCCCCCCCCCCCCCCCCCCCCCCCGCTGGGGGGCTGTGTAATACGATGTCCCTTCGGGGTAAAGATGGGAGGGTAGCAAACAGAAGACAGTTTGAGAATAATTTGTGTCACATCGATGTGAAATCCTTGCTCAGTGTTGCGTTATTTAATGCTTTTTCAATGACACCGATCAACTTAAAAAGACACGTACTTTTAAAGCTGAATTAGATAGGGGCTTTATGAAAAAGAAGTTTATGATATCACCAAAGTAATTTTACAGAAGTGTTTGAAAGTTTCTGCAGTTCAGAGTCTGTTGAACATGCAGGGCAGTGCAGGGCATAAGGAAGACCTCTCAAGGTCCCTTCAGATGGGTCCCAGATGTGGTCACGTACACAAACACTTCTTGTTATGTTGTACACTTGGCCTAGAAGGCAGACAGGCATTGCCAAACAAAAGACACATGCCTAAACCTTTGTGTGTGTGCGTGTGTGTGCGTGTGTGTGTGTGAGGAGGGTTACAGTCCCTAGTGTGGAATGAAAGTCAAGGATGCAATCCACAGTCTGATTACAGTCCCATTAGTAACAGGCAGCCAATGCTAACCACTACATTCCACTGAACATAACTTAAAACAAAGGAGGGGGAACCATACTCACCCCACATTACTGTGGATATTTCATTCTCTTGTCTTTTTATTTTGGATGTCAGTTCTTGGTTTAAGTACATGTTACAATACATCTCTAAAACAAGTATTAACTGATGCTCAGAGTGGCCATTATGTATAGTTTGCTGAAAACTGGAGCAAATTTCAGTATGTCAGTGACTGACTCTCAGGTTATAACTTAGGACTACTCACAATGTGTGTTATATTTAAGTGCATACAACTTAACTGTTCAATCAAGTCACATGTAATAGATGGTTTTGTTTTTATACTTTTTTGTCTTTCTTATCGGATCCACTCAGCTTGTTAATTTATTCAGCATCGGAGTGGTAAGATGTGCGCTGTGAATTGGCAGTGTCGTGGTGCTTCACTGCAGAATTTAATATGCACTGTGTTTAGAAGCAAGTGTCTTGTTCATAAGCTCACAATGGTCAGTCCTGCCATGGTTTTAAACCATTTCATGAAATATTGAGTGAGCTCTCTGTATCTGGTTTACACAACTGTCTATTTTTTTTTCTTTCAGTCAGGGGGAGGGAGATCATGGGCTTTAGGATGGCCTTTCTAACATGAAGCGAGTGAAAGAATGTTCCTGACGGCCATTTGAAGATGTATGAAACGCTTTATCTCCCTGGCATTCTCTGAAGGCTGGCACAGTGGAGGCCTTTGTTCATTGCCCCACCACGGAGAGTGGGTGTATAAAGCGGCCTCTGTACTGGGGTGAATGGGCCGACTTGGGTTAGGGTTCGGTGCTGGTCCGTGACTGAGGCACCCCCCACCCCCCCAACACACACACACACACACACACACACACACACACACACACACACACACAGTTGAGTGAGGTGTGGTACCTTTTAAATGCTTTTGATTCAATTAGTGTGTCCTCACATACATACACACACAAACTGACAGAGTGAGGGTGCAGGGTTCCGTAAACGCAGACACATGGACTTCATTATGCTGTTCAGTCTGTAAGGTGGAATAGGTGGTCTTTCTGTATTTGCACATTTGCTCTTGTGCACGCGAACACCCATGGGCACATGGCCACTCTGTCCTTGAGGCCAGTCATACATTTTAGGGTTTAACCCAATAAGAATGTGACTTCAGTTTACAATTGTGGGTTGCATTTTGGTAAAATTACTTTTTGGAATTTTGATTAATGTGGCTATACTCTCCTGGAGCGCATAACATTTTAAAGAATGCGTTTGGTGCTTTCTGGAATAATATATAAAACGCTCAGTTAGGAGGCTTTATTACTGAGAGACCTGAGAGATGTGCTCCCATTCAGCTGAGGTTTGCCTGCGATCCACTCCAGAATGAGCTCTGTGGCTTCCCATTATGCAAAGTAATGTCTGAAAAGGACAGGACGTAACCTCCAGCAGGCTGCTTACATAAAGCATGTTCAGGGTCCTTTTCAGTTTTCATATTTATAAAAAAAAAAAAAAAAAAAGCTATTTAAATTGGGCAGATTAGTTCTGGCAATGTTTTGGAGCCTTCTATAAAAAACCGGTGAAAGAATATGTGGTCATATTGTTCAGAGGAGTTAACTATGTAGAGATAAAAATGCCTTTGCCAAAATAGTCATGGTGTTATTTACATCACATGGCCTTCTTTCAAAAATTTCTTGGTTTTAAACTGGTTTCATTGAGTTTTTTTAATACAGTCGCCCTAATTGTTATGTAATTTAATTTTAAAAAGGGTATACATCAGGGATCACTTTTGGGTACGTCACTGTTTCTTATGTAATATTAGTCTATATGTGATATGCTTGTTGTTGTTACTACCTTGCATTGTAATGAAACTGTTTTGTAATGACGGGAAGACACGTGTATTTGTCATTTTCTGCATGTAAAATAGTTTTAACTTTATTCACAAGTACTTTTGCTGCAGTACTGAATTTAATCATACACTTAGATTAAACAAAGAACTTCAAATTCCATATACAGTTTCTGCATATTAAGTAAATATACAAATAACTGGTTTCTGGACATTTTTTACTGTAATGTGGGGATTTTATTTATGTGTCTGCCTGCTATTCATTGCAGTTCAGTTTTTGCCTATTATAGGAGGCTGTTTGTTCCCTGAATAAGTCTATGGTCTAACCCCTTGTGTCAAATGGCTAAGAAGTGTTATATTTGTTTTGCTTTCATTTCATTTCCATATTTCAGACTGAAAATAATGGATGCACTTAAAGATTTGAGCTCCTGGTTTACATTGTAATAATTTATGTAAAACTGCTTGACTTTTGTGATGCATGCCCTTTGTCCCTGTTTTAGCCAGAGCACACTTGTTAAGAATGTTTGTAACCTCAGTGTGATTTTACTAGTCAAATAATATACACGTAAATGTCAGTGTTTGTTGCTTGAAGGTGTACTGTTGGGCAGAGCGTTTGTGAGGGAGATTGGATTTGTCTTGTCTCTTCCAACTCCTGGTCCGTGGTGAGGATTTTCACATGCCTTGATTTTTCTTGCTCCCCTTATCACCAAAACACTGTTATCACTTCTAACGATTTAGCCGTTTGTGTGATTGGAAATGAACACGGTTCTTAAAGCACTAGCTGGTTAAAAATCTTTTTCCCCTGATTAAGATGCAAGTAGGCCTCAGGCACCTGAGTGCCTGGTGGGTTTGGCTGAATTAGATGAAAATGAATCGACTTTGGGGGCGGCTCCTTCTGGGCCTGAGAAGTATGTGGTGTCACAAGCATCCAGATGATCCAAACATCAGACATTGGGGGGGACAGCAGACAGGTGTTTTTGTCTGCTTTAGATGTCCAGTTAAAATGACTTTAAGAACAAAGGGTACATGCAGGAGAGAAGGAGCACATACCCCCAGAACCCTGCTAGGACCTCGCTATCTCTGTACAACTGGCCATCGGTACACATGCCATAGCTGTTGTTTTGAAATTTAGCAATCTAGTAGTAGGAATGGTAATTAGTTTAATGTTCTGTTGACATTCATTTGCATACTGCTTATTCCTGCAGTGTGGGGGAAAGTGCAACCAGATGGAATCAACCAGTTTTTACTGACATTGTAAACAAATTATTGTCTGTGCTGTCACTAATACACTGATCAGAATAAAATAATTTCAATTTTTTTTTTATGAATGATACCTGACAAAAATAATACTGTCCCAGTAAGGGATAAGGGGGGAGCTTGATCCTCTCCTGCCTTCAGTTACGTTATCACTCTGCAGAATATCCTACATAGAGTCAGACCATCACTGGCAGCCTCAGAGCCCCCAGTGAGTGTGTAAACAGGTCTACAGTAAAACTGGAGACATACTCTGGTTCTTCAAAAGGATATGTTAACATCTATACCCTATTATCCCCAGTAACTAAAGAGCACTTATACTTTTCCAGTTGGTTACTGCCAATAATACAAGTTAGCCAATGGGCTACGGCTGAATTTGAGTCTGAGAACCTTTTTAGCCTCTGTTTGGGTTTTTTAACTATGAAGCTGATATGGCGGAGTACAGTACATGCAAATCGACTGGTGGTATGTAGGGGAATGTATTAACCTAAACAGACAGAAGATCACTGTTTTGAAGGGTACTGTGAGAGCATCAAATCATTCCAATACCTAGCCAGATAACACAGTATAAGTGTTAATTAAGCAAGTTATTTTCCTTTACTTGTATGACAGTGTCAGTCAAGCTGATTAGTGAATGCCTTTGTGTGTGTTTTGCCCAAAGTGTAATCCTGAACCTCCCCTGTTATTATATCTCATAATGAGTATTGTTTCAGCATAGACCTGAGGAAAGAGTATTGTGCCAGCTTGTAGATTTGCCTTGAGGGCCACTGGGGCAACAGCTCGTGTTATTATGAGTGAGCAGCTGTGGTTGACAGCCATACACACACACATCCTGCCCTTACCCTTCCAACCCTGGCAAATGGGGTCTCTTCTTTTGTGCCTGGATGAATGAGAGACACGTTTCCGGGGTTGGCAGTGCTTATGAATGTTTCACGGTGGCAGGTCTGTGAGCCGAGGGCGGGCACAACAGCACGCGGGTGCCCATTATGCTGTGTGGGATGGTTGCATTGTTAGTGGACCTGTAGACATTCAAGCCATAGAAGTTCTGTTTTTGGCCAAAGAGAATGCTGCCTTTCCTGCAGCCACATTTTTTGCTTCTGAAAAAGGTCATTGCAGCTCAGCGGAACTGTTCATAAGGGTTGGGATGGAGCCCATTCACTGTGCACACTGGGGACCTCCCGTCTTCACTTGGCCTCCACAAAGTTGTTGGCTGAGGGCCAAATATTGTGGTACACATCACATAGAGCATGGTCAGCTCTCTGCCAGCACTTCTGAGAGGAGTCACAAGAACAGGCAAAGGGCCACCAATTTCCAGTGCAGTGATGCGGATGTGTGCCAGTCTTTTTCTAAGCCAGTAGATACTGCAGCTGCATGAACAAGGTCCCTGCTTGTTGCGGGTGTGTTGCACACCAGATATAAAATGCTTGACAGCTTTTCACCTTTGCTAAAGGCATTCTGTTCATGTTCAGATTCACATTGTTTTTTTTCATATACTTATTTTCTTTTTGCGATGAACAATGATACAGCATTGATTAGTAAGCAGATGCTCAGGTAGTTTTGGAAGCTTAACGAGCAATAAAATTTCAGGCCATGTTGGAGGGAAGTCTGTGGTTTATAACCACCCATTAGTCTCCTTTGTCTTAGTGAAGGCTTGAAGACCTCACAAGTTTTGAGGACTGCCTTAAAGCCTTTGGCCATGATGTGTCCTCAAACAGCTCTTCTGAGCAGGAGAGAGTGAGTTCAACTTGCTGGGCAGCACTCAGTTCATTAGGGAGATCGCAGTGGTTGTCAGGGTGTGTTAAAGTCCTGTGGACTCCAAAGACAGCAGGGTGTTTTTTAGTTAGCTGTTGAGAGATGTGTGTGGGCTGCTGCCTGGCACAGACCATCCCTTCTGAAGCTTATGAAAGGATTGCGTTTCTCTTGGAGAAAACGTGGGGCATCTTTCCTTATCTTTTCTTTCTGTAGGGCGTTATATCCACAAAGCTATGGCTAAGCTATGGTTAGAAGAAAATAGGAGAGAGAGAGAGAAAGAGAGAGGTATGGAGGCAAGCATTTATTGAAGCTGTTGAGACCACCTGGCCCTTACCGGTGAACAGAGGTTGCATCCTGTGTGTTTTCTTGTGATTTCATATTCTGCTTGGTTGTGACCTTACCTCAGTGGTGTGCAAGGCTCCATAGTCCACTCAGTCGAGGTCCAGAATCCAGGTCATATCAACATGGGTATGGAGCACACCATGGAGCACACGAGTATGTATCACCAAAATTCACTGTGTATATTTTACAAACTTGCTTTGCTGGAAACCCTTAAGAAATTCTAGGCCCTCCCTGTCCCTCTCCTCTTGGCCCATGGTATGTCTTGGTATGTATTCTTATGACAGTGGGAATTGCTGCATTCCCTAGCCTCGTTTGTGCAGTATTCATTACACTGTCCTCAAACAGACTATGCTCTTTGTGAATATCGGAACAGATTGAAAGGGAATATTTGATCAGTCCGGAGCTCAGCATGTTTTTTAATCAGGACCATGAAGTGCAGCCACAATGCTGTACCAAACTAACATTTTAGCTGTTAGCTGTTAGAGTTGGTGAAAACTGTTGCACAGAGTCCTGATTAGCTTAGACCACAGCTTCTGCGTTCAGAACTTGCAGATTTTTGCTGCTTGAGCCCCCAGTTTCCTTGCATTCTAACTTGGGTTTGCTACAGGACTTAGCAGGGCCCTTCCTTGACATTCAAACCTTTCTCTTCATCTCTGCCATTTGTGGATATTTACCCACCATCTTTGCCTACTCCCCTTAATTTTTACTGTCTTATACCCCAAAGAGATGGTGTTAACAAAAGCCACAGCGGGACTTCAGCGCAATGTCCTTTAAGATGCAGGAACTGCTGCAGTCTTGAAATGTAAAGGAATGCCCACAGATCGTGTGTTCCATTTGAGTTCTGTTGATGTTGTCATCATCGTCTGTGACATCCTCTTTGTCTGTTAATTGTCATTGTCTCAGTTGATGTTGTTTCTGTTCATTCCCCATGTCCTGCCTCCGGCTAGCTTGACTATTGTCGATAATTTGTGCGCTGATACTAGCATGAATTGTCTCAGTGGGCTTTCTGGCTTCCAGCAAGACCACTTACACCCCAGTGAAAGACAAGTGCTGCATGCATATTGATTAATATTGCCTTTCTTGCCCTTTTTTCATGCCCCTGCCCCTTCAGTTAACCAATACCCAAAATACTGACTTCACTGGCACTTGGAGAGTTATGAAAAGGGGTGGAGCTTCAGAGTTGTCAATTGGGGAAACGATTCCAATAAGTGCTCCGATGGGTTGTTACCCCATTCAGGGTGTCCACCGGCCTTGAGCCCTGAACTACGTGCAACTGGCTCCAGGCCCTCTGTGACCCAGGACAGAATAAAAAGTATGGGAAATGGATGGAAGAATGGGTGGATGGATGCATGGATGGATATGCATACTTTGTGACAGACAAGTAGCATTTGTTTACCACAGTTATGTTGTTTATTATCAATGTGCCTGTTACCTCCCACATACCAAAGGTGTATGCTATTTAACAATTTTTTGTCACGTACCTATTTAGTGACCTATTTAGTGGCATTGCTGCAGCTTTGAATATGGCATAACCCATGAAAACATCTGTGAACTCCATACAGTTCAGTACATTTCATGGGCCACAAATTCTTTACTGTCTTATTACCTAATCCTAACGGGATGTTTGGAATCGACAGATACAAGTAATGCTGCAGTTGTAGCAATGTATTTTATGATTAGTATAGAACTGGCAGACCCAACAGTTAACCAGGTTGACTGCAGCAGTGACTGGTGGCTAATGAGCTTTCTTTATCTTGGTGTCATGATAATGAGATAGCACAGGACAACATGGGGTCACTCTGCTGACCAAAGCGTTCCTTTTTAATTATACCAGAAGAATCTGTATTTATGGACTTGGCTTAAGATTTTGTTTCCCGTTTCATTTTTGTGCTTCACTGTCAAAATGCCTGTTGGCTTTTTAATTTCATGTAAGCTTTTGGATTGTGTAGGAAAAGCCTGGATTGGAATGCAGACTCAGAAATGTGGACATACGGTAATTGTCTGAAAACCAGGGGGAGGGGGTTGGAAACATGGAATTTAAGATGTGTTTTGTTTAACCCACTGAATACGAGACCTAGAAATACTGACGCTTCTAGGGTGGCCTCCATTTCAGTTTTTACTTTCTCCCAGGTTATGACTCTCGGTAACAGGACCTGGATGGATGGCATGGTGGAATCCTGTATGCAAACATTGTTACTGATCAGTGTTTCCTGCTGCATATGGGGATTGTCTGAGGCTGGTGGACAGTGGTGAAGTGGGCAGGGGCATCTGTTATTTTCTGCACAGACAGTCTGGCCCGTTTGATTCAGGTAATAGATCTTAGACCCTAGAAGAACTCCATAAAATGTCCATTTTTGGACAGGTATATGCGAAGTAACATAACACGGCTAAATTTGACTGTAATATATCTCCAAGAGAGTAAAGGAACCCATTCCAGCCATGTTTTGGTCATCTGAAACATATTAGGAAGTCAACAGCTGTATATGGCAGCATTTATGTGTGCAGAGCTTGTAGAATGACAAGAAAAGGCTTGCATGTTAGAGGTTCATTAACACTTCTGTAATGGCTGCGCTAGCACTATAGGAATATTCCGGAGCCCAGTTTCAGTTAACGCCTCATCTGGTGTTGATGCTGGCGTACCATTTTCCACTGGGAATGTAATCGCAGTCAAAGGTGATAATGCAGGCAGTTCTCAGAGGTATACTAGTACCTTCAGGCTGTCAGCAGCTGCGTGGGTACTATAAAGGATATACGATGCCTAATTCTGCAGCAATTAGAGGTCAGCACAAGGTCAGATAATGTGGGAAAACTATCAACAAAATCTTGCTAGCAAATAAGGAATTTTCATATATCTGGAATAGACAAGGTTTACATTTGTAAAATCGTATTGACTGTTTTCACATTTTTCACAGGAACTGACATAAAGAAATTCAAGTTGATGAAAAGGCAATTTAGAGTCCCCACAGTGTTGCAATAAACTCCCGCCAGTAGTCAGACCTTGTGTAACCCATTGTGACGTCTGCCCTGGTCCACTATACCTTGGTTGATTAATCGCACCTGAATGGTGGACTGCAGCAACCATGCAGAGATACAAACACGCAGTTATTATTAACACTCTGCGAGGTATACGCCAGTCATTAGATAGATGTGCAGTGCTGAGCATGCTAATAGTCCCATGTCTTGTTTTTCACCCCTTCTGAGTCTTGGTCAGCACACATCATCCTACCTGTACCCTCCTGGTGTTTTTCCCTACATGCCCTTGTTTGCTTCACATATCCAGATCAGAGCTATGACTTTTAGCCTGGCTTTGCAACCCTGGCTTTGGATACTGGTGCTCTGGACTTGGTGTTGTCAATAAATACCGCTCTGCAGTTGAATGCGTTCCTCTATGTTGTATTGTTGCCCTTTACACCCATAACTAAATGCACAGCACCAATCCCTTGGGACTCATCGGTTATGCCTTGTGGGTCAGGGACCTTCAGTAGGAGTCACGTTGGATAACAGTGCTGATCACATCGGAGGAGTGATGGCTGCCAAGTGATGGCTGGGAAAAGGTTAATGAATATTTAAGCAACAGGCAGAGCTTGGACCCCAGCAGTGCAGGTCTGCCAGATGAAGCTGTTGACGGGTGGAGGTGGGGTGAGCAAGAGGCACAGGGGGGTTAGGGGGCATCAGTGAGCAAGGCTGCAGACTGTCAAAACTGTCATAGCACCAGTCGAGCAAAACTGTGCGCTGACAGCACCGCTTCCCCCCCAGCCCCCCTCCCCCAGCATATACGGCAGCTTCTGCAGAACCTAACGGTGTGCCTGGGGGGTCATGGTAGCAGGAACATGGTGGGGGGTGGAGCAGTCGGCTGACAAATGCAGACACCGCTCCTGTGCCCACTTGTTTTGCTGGAAAATGCATTGCAAAGATGCAGGACCCCTGTCATGGTTGCTTCAGAGGGCTTGAAGGACAAAAACTGTGCTTTCATTGGAATTGAGACGTGTTGTGTGTCTAACAATTTCTCCAAACCATCTGAGCAAATATTTGTTGCTCAATATTTATATTTATTTATCTAATGAAAATTTTTGATTGAATAAGTTGGAGTAGCATCTCCAGTTTAAATATAACTCAAAGATATTTCTCACAAAAAGCCCTAGAAAATATATTCATTTTTAATTGTACATATGTGTAGGATTCTAGTTACAGCCATCTGGCAGCATAAATTTAATGCATCTTTATATGAGTATAAAATTATGCCATTGGGTTGGGATGGTGCACCTTCCAAGTGTTTTTAGTTTTGTTCAATGTGTTAACAAGGTTAGGATGTAGGCATACACAGAGGTGAATCAGATTTAGCATTTTTTGAAAAGGAATAAATAAATAATTTTGCTGTGTATAAGTGCTGGTACTTTTTATTTTCAGACCTGTAGAGCACATAATAATCTCATGTGGCATTTTAATAGCACACCTTTCTCAGTCATGTGGGGAGTTGTTGCTTAGTTTTACATGATGTAGCGGAGTTTCTTTATACAATACAGGATTTCCCCAGGTTATATGACACCTATGGTGTGAGTGTATATTTTGTAAAAGCGAGACAGTTTCAGAGTCAAGCACAGCGTTTCATCTGCAGTGTGATGCGACTTAGTGTAACCATTGTTGCCAATATTCACTGTTTGTCCATTATATGAAGGCTGTGACTTTACAATTCACAGTAGTTGCATTGGCGCAAAACCAACTATTTACAGTGATAAGGTCATCTATTAGTTTGTGTTTTCAGTTTGTATAAGCATTTCTCCACCTACAACATTTGTTGTGCTCTGGTTCAATTCAATTTAAATTTATTTTTATATAGCGCCTTTTACAACAATGCGCCTCAAAGTGCTTTACATGTTCCAATCAGCACGGTTTTTTAAAGCCTTTTCCCAGGTTTCTTTTCAGTTTAAGAGTACTGTGGATTTCAGGAATTGGCACCTTATCCTGTCAAGTCACATTTCAAGGCACTCCTGATACGTCATGCTGTCATTAAGTCTGTGTTTTAGGCCCTTCCATGCTGAGAGTGACATGCAGGTACAGTTACCTCAGGTGCTGTTATTTTAATTGTTTAGTCACACTCTTTACTGTGACTTGTCAGCTACAGGTAGAAAAACAATAGCCACACATTCAAGTACAACATGTTTTACTTTTACAGGTATTCTGCACTGTTTACAGTAAAGAGCTTTGTTTATCATAAACATTAGAGTGCACCTGTAGCTGTGAACCTAATTGTTTAACCTGACTCTTGCCCATCACGCTTGCTGAGGACTTATAGTTTTGGGAAGGGAATCAGGGTCTATACCTGAGTATATGGGTCACATGCAAGGAATTTGTTCTCTGCGTTTATTCCATTTCCCTGGGGAGGGCAGTGGGTAGCCATTTTTTTTTTCAGCACCCAGAAAGGTAGCACAGTGTCTTGCTGAGGGACACACCTGGTGACCAGGCTGGATTTTGGACCAGGAGATTGCCACATCCCAGGTTGACACCCTATCTACTTAGCCACCCAGGTTGCTTTTGACGCTTTTATATACTGGTATGTTATGTCAGACAAGGTAACACAGCAGTCATATACTTTCACAGCCTGAAAAGTGAAACCCTGTACTGCATGGCTTTGGTGACGTGCTTCATCTCTGGCGATGCGTGGTGGCGGCAGTGTCTGAGTCCCCCTTCATGGAGCCCCGTGTCTTGCCGACCGCTCTGGCTCCCGCAGCGCCATCTGGTTCCTCTTCGAGCTCCCAGTTTCTCATTCACATCTGAGAGAGGAGGAAAGCCGGCTGAAGCAAGCTGCAGGGTTTTTCTTGTGTCTGTAATTATGTCCCCCCCCCACATTTTTCCTTCTAAAAACCAACAACATGACGAAGAACTCATAACCAGCTCCCGGGCTCTGAAATCGGAGATGAGGACCCCTAGCAGAGGGTTTGGCTCCAGCTTGGTCTCCACAGCTGCGATCTGGCTGTCCATTTAAGCATTAACATTCTGCCATGGCCCTTAACAGCTTATCTTGCATTGTGCTTTAAACACATATGCTCTACCATGGGCTGAACATTAAAAAAACATTCTCTCTTTGTACCCCCACCAAGATTTTAGTGTTCCACAATTGGAGTGGGGGTGTTGGGGAAGGGGGGAAATTATAAAGATGCACAGGGCTGTGGTTTGTTTCTGTCCTGGACATGAGAGAAAGAAAGATGTGAAGGTCCAGTTCCTGAGAGCTGGGAGAAGACTTTGGGGCAGGAAGGTTGTGGTGGTGGTTGGAAACACTGTCAAGGCAAGGATCACAATCTGGCTGTCTTGGTCAAGCTGAGGTTGGAGGAGGAGGAAGAGTACAAGGTGAGGTCATATGTATTGTTGTTCCCATGGACACAGAAGAGAGGAGCCGCTGGCCACAGTGGGCAAAGCATTCCTGTCAAGGCGTGTCATGCCCGGTCACGTGTTTCACACACATGCCACTGGCATAGCGCATAATGGGACTACAGATGCGGAGCGGAGTATGGTGTAGGAGGAGCTGGAAGCGCTGTCTTTGCGCTCCCTCCCTCCCCTCCTTCACCCTGCCCCCCCCTTCTCTCTCCTTCGCCTACTTTGTTCCCTCTCTTCCCCTGCACTCTCCTCCCTCTGTATTTAAGCGTCTCATGGCAGAGCTGCTGGTTTCATGTGAGGACCAGAAGCGCTAATGATGCTGTTTGGCACTGATTTCCAGGATGACTGGCTCAACTCAAGCTGCAAAATCAACTCTCTTATTCTCAGCTTCATCTGCTTCTAAAAAAAAGCAATAACAACCTGATTAATACTTTTCTTCCATAATTAAAGGACTGTTTCCTTGGCTAATGTCCGCACAGTCCGTGAGGGCAAAGCGGTGAACCTGGATCAGGGAGAATGAAGGAAAATTACATTCGGTCTGACAGCTTTGGCAAAGGACTATGATTGAAAACGTTAATGGAAGGTCGTTTTCTCAAGGTGTCCTCCGTGCATGTAGGGGAGGGGCCTTGTAGACGTAACCTACCTGTGCCTGTGTGTGACTGGAAGTCAACCTTAAGTGTGTGTGACCAGTTGATGCTAAAGTAATTCAACTTTGTCAACGTTGCTGGTCTCATACTGTTTTTTACTGTGCAAATTAGTATTCCAAAAAATATGACTTGAGACTGATGAGTACTGCAGCGGACGTTATATCCTAAGCAACGAGCTTATGACAGGCGTGAATTTGTGCGCTCACACGCTGGATGTCTCCATGGTGCTTGTGATCTTGGTTTATGGCTGCAGTGTCACACGTTTGAATTCCAGCATGTGACATGTGCATGATGTGAGCATGTAGCTTTTCTGTGTCGCTTTTATGCTTGCACCGGTATTACGGTTTCCTTTCATGTAAACGAAGATACGTGAATCTGTTAGGTGAATCGTAAATGAGAATTGGTACTCCGTTGACATTGTTAAATAACAATTAAATTCAATTTATACAGCTGGGTACTTTATTGTATGTATCAATATTTAATATTTGACTAAAGGGTACAACAAAGATCTTACTCCAGGGATTTTAATATGCAATGTGTAGGTCATAAGTCTACTTCCTGTCATTATGCCACCCACTGCCTTAAACTCATTATAGCCTCAAGAGGTTTTGATAACAATGTGAGTAATTTAGGAAGCGAAAACTGCTCTTTAAACAGACAACATTTCCCGACACACAATTCCCTGATGACAGAATGCTAACAGCTCATTCCTTAGGTAGCACCATAGTTCAACCAATATGATAGACTGATGTATAATCATCACAGAAGGAGATAAAAGACATTACTGAGTATGTAGGAGTCCTGTGTCTCTGACTTAATAAGATATTGGAATGTTTTTTTTTTTTTTTTTTTGTTTCTCAAATCAGTCTAAAAGTCTAAAATTCCTGTGTTGCCACGATTATGTGGAGTAACTGTACAGCATTGCCTTAGCTGGGCCTAGTATGGATGATATCAGCTTGTAAGATCCATTTTCATATATATCAAACTAATCTTCCATCCCAGTGCACACAGTAATGATAACCGTGACTAGCAACAGCAGTGCCATTACACAGGAAGACCGAATTGCTTATGGAGATCAGCGGCAGACTGGAGAGATGAGATTGTTTTGGCCACAGACTCCATCTCCCGTTCAGACATCCCTGCTCCTGGTCGTCTTGCGTTTCTCAACACTGTTAAACTCAATTGTTTGAATTAGCTGCGCTGGAAACCTGGAATACCCGAGCGCGCCCCCACATTTAGCCCTCGCAGCAACTCCGGAGACTGTGAGCGGGGTCGGTTTTCTGCCGAGTTCAGGATTATTCTGGAGCTGCCTTTCCTTTTGTTCTCTGCTTTCCTCGTTATTAGTTGAGTGGGGCTGTGCGCTGGATTTGCTGTTCCTGTGGTTAAGGGCTTTATCGATCTGCACGTTTTCCGAACGGCGGATAGGTTTATCAGGATTTCAGTCAATTGGCCACTTTACCACGGACTTGTATTAAAGCAAGACTGAAGTTTTTGTGAAGTACTCCCAGTTGCACCGCCCTCCCTGATACACACACACACACACACACCCACACACACACACACACACACAAACACACAAACCCATGTCCCCACAAACCCCAATGAAGCGTTTTTAAACCCAGGATGAAGTGATACAGATTGCTCGTTATCTTTCATTCTGAGGCTCCAATAAGACTGAGTGCTGCTCAGTGTCAAAGGCATATTGCGTTTTCGTGCTCACGTGCAACTGAGAAGGGGGCGGGGTGAATTTAAGAAGCTGGTCTTGTTACTGCAATGTATTTGAGGTTACTGCTTTTGTGCACTTTGAAATCTCTTGAGAGGTGATTTTCATTAGCTGTACAGATCATAAGCTAAACAGGTCACCCTGGATAAAAGCATGTGCTAAATATATTAAAGGTAAATAAACCGGGGTTAGGGAGCTGTTGTGGCCAGAGAGTGGACCATGGGCTGCAGTCTCTGCTTGGAACAGAGGCAGCCCGGCGTTTGTTTTTACCCGACAGCGTGAAAACGGCATCTGTGTGAGCGCGTGACAGTCCTGTCGCTGAACAGCAGGTTCCCCTTTGATCTGACCGGGAGTGTGATGAATCACCGCTCCCTCAGAGCGGCCACCAAAATGGCGGCCTCTCGCTACTCTGATTCCATCGTCCAAGTCTTATTTACATGATCGACTCACCGTGACCGGGAGCTGGGTGACCATGAGAGAAGAGATGGATTAACACAGCCAGTGTGTCTCCACAGTCCTGCCAGGGTGATGTCAATGAGTTGATCGCCGCTGGCGACAGATGGGGGCATTCTCCTACATCATTTCTGCTCAGCGCCATGTTTACATAATAAGCGTGAATGTTATGAACACTTATTTAAATGCGTCTCTTGAATTATCTGAATGTCCGCTGAAACTGACGGATTTCCCTGCTTTCCTGTTAGAACTGCGGCAGATGGAATCGCTGCGTTTTATGTTCACGCAAGGTGCATCATAGGTGCGTAGCAGCGGCACATTTCCTTACCCGACCATCTTCAGAACTCATCCAGCTGTCCATGCAGGTGTGGGAGCATTTGGGAGGTGTCTTTAGAGGAAGGCCTTTTCTGCAACAGTTGGCCAATGCCAAGCCCTTGTTTCTACTGCTCTCCTCATTCACCTTCACAAAGTGTGCCCTGCAATGGGGGCATGTGAGGAATTGCCTTTAGCCACACTGTGCATCTGCGTATGCATGCGTGAGAGGCCTTCATGTAGGAGGGTGTGAAGAAGCCCCCCTCAAAACAGATTAATCACTTCCACCCTGGCTGAATCCAAGCTGAGAAGTGTACAGATGTGCTGGCAGAAACAAAAATGGCTCCCAGTC
>JABJVR010003638.1:0-12693 GCA_025773905.1 Chitala chitala
CTTCCTGTGCTTTTGTATACGCTACACCCTTTTCTGTGCATTTGTATATGCCACACCCCTTCCTGTTCTTTTGTATAAGCCACACCCCTTCCTGTGCTTTTGTATAAGCCACACCCCTTCCTGTGCTTTTGTATACGCCACATCCCTTCCTGTGCTTTTGTATAAGTCACACCCTTTCCTGTGCTTTTGTATAAACCACACCCCTTCCTGTGCTTGTTGAGGAGAGGTTCCTTTAACTTAACTGTTTGCATTCTGTGCTACTTTATGAGGAGCTTCACCTGCATATCCTCTGAATAACATGGTGTCTGTGCGATTCCACACACACCACATGCCTCTTAGATTACTTTGCACATGAACTGTATATTGTGTTTCTTTCTGTATTTGAATGTGATTCTGCTTAAGCTCCTCACAGGCTATCAGTTCTCTTTCTCCCTGTAGGGACTTCACAGTTTATGGGCTGTCCATGTGCTTTTCAGTCAGTTTTAAATTGTTTCCAATCCTGCCCATTTACCCAGGCTCGGAACCAGCATGTAAACCTCAAGTGACATAGTGCTGTGCCTTCAATACTCTTTTTTTAATATGGTAGAACATTTTCAGATGTTCTCTGTCTCTCAGCTGTGGAGTCAGGAGGACTGTGGTCAAGCAGACAAAACGGTCAGAGGTCAGAGTATGGACACTCTTCTTAGCACAGAAAAACATATGAATTCCCATAATTATACACATTGCCTGTTTCTCCTTTGTGCGACATTGTTCACTAAACTGACCCGTGTGTCCATCACATCACATTATGCTTGTGTTGTTTGGATTTTAGCTTCACTCTGTGAAGGAGGTCCTGAGTGATGTCAGGGAAACACGCTCTATAAATGTGCTGTAACATTAAAATAAAAACTGATCAAAACCTCTGAACGAGAAGCTCACGGTGCATGAGGGTATATTGCTGCACTTCAGAGTTACGTCAGTGTAACTCACTGTGCCTTGAAGGTAACACCACAACATGCATCACTACAGCGAAGAACGTGGGCTTAATTCACATAGACAGATCGAGAACATTGCGTACATTTTCACCTTTTGTGCTCTACAATTTTTCTTTCTACACTGATGTTCATAATTAATCAAGGTAAAAAGAATTCAAAAAGCAAGGAGATGGAAATAATACCACAGGATGAAAATGCTGCTGTAATTGAAAAGCTTGAGTGCTTGAAAGAGCAAAATATTCACAGGGGCCAATCGGGTTCTCACAGTAACTCACTGGGTTTTCACAGGGGCCATCTGGGTTTTCACAGTGACTGACCGGGTTTTCATAGTAACTGACTGGGTTTTGAGAGAGACTGACTGGGTTTCACAGGGGCCGACTAGGTTTCACAGGGGCAGACGGGGATTTCACAGGGGCCAAATGGGTTTTCACAGTAATCAACTGGGTTTAACCGACCGGGTTTTCACAGTGACCGACCGAGTTTTCACAGTAACTAACTGGGTTTTCACAGGGGCCGACTGGATTTCACAGAGGCCCACTGGGTTTTCACAGGGGCCGACTGGGTTTTCACAGATGCCCGTCAAGATGCAGAAATTTTCACAAATGTGCATGTCAGGGTGCAGTAATATTCATAAGGTGCATGTCAGAGTGCAGTAATCTTCACATGGCGCACATCTGGGTGCAGTAATCTTCAGTAACCTGGGGGGGGCTGGGATCAGCACTCAACATAATTCCCACTTCAATGCATGCAGCTAAGGCCATGAAATACCAGTCCAACTGTGAGAGTGTGTGTACACACCCCAGCATAGCCTGTGTTACACACGTAAAGACCTACAAAGACTATGACACACTTGAAATCCAGCACGGCCTGTGTTACACACTACTAACTCAGCACAGCTTGTGTAATACAGTGACCACCCAGCACAGCTTGTGTAATACAGTTACCAACCAGCACAAGTTGTGTAATACAGTGACCACCCAGCACAGCTTGTGTAATACAGTTGCCACCCAGCACAGCTTGTGTAATACAGTGACTACCCAGCACAGCTTGTGTAATACAGTTACCACCCAGCACAGCTTATGTAATACAGTTAACACCCAGCACAGCTTGTGTAATACATTGACCATCCAGCACAGCTTGTGTAATACAGTGACTACCCAGCACAGCTTGTGTAATACAGTGACCACCCGGCACAGCTTGTGTAATACAGGGACCACCCGGCACAGCTTGTGTAATACAGTTACCACCCAGCACAGCTTGTGTAATACAGTTAACACCCAGCACAGCAGCACCTCAAACCTGAACCCAAAGGAGGATTGTTGAGAATGTACTGTAAGAGCTTCACTGTCTGCTGCTGCAAAATGACTTGGAGCCCAGTAGGTGCCCTGAGGGACACCCTGCCACCAATAGGGCACAGGCCTCTGCCCCAGAAGTCAATGCGTGAGCTGCTAGGAGCTCTGACCCAGGGGGCTCAATAAAACTAGTGAGGGGTGGTTAGAACGATAAGGTCCAGTCAATATACTGACTTAATGAAGACATGAGTAACGTTTAAACCCTAAGGGGGCATTTAAAGTGTTGTTTCTGTATGAACTCTGATAAAGTCATCCCTTGAAGCTGGAAAGTTCAGCTGAATAACAGAACATAACTTGTCAACTGGAAAAACAAAATGTGTCAGTGGGCATCTGACACAGACTAAATCTTCAACGCAACTGAAAATTTTAAGATAATACTGAGGGAGCAGCTTCAAGCACTATGAAGTGGGTATAGGTTAAAGCTCAAGGCAGGGCGAACACACTGAAGCTCACAACACAGTGAACTGGGCTTGGCTGAACTAGAAACAGAAAACAGAAGGAACAGGTGACACTTGATCAGAGAACACTGAGGACCAGGGCTGACAAAATCATGTGACGGGGAGCATGTGAAGCAATGTTCTCTTAAAACATCTCAGTGTTGGTACAGGTGCAGAGAGAATACCCAAGATGTATGTGCATATTGTGAGATGGGGAAAAGGACAGTACAGTATGTGCTTGATGGACAGTGCTTAAGAATAATGCTATTAACGTACAATTTCAAAAGCCAATGACATTTGTTCTGGACTTAGAAGCACTGTGACTGAGTGGGTTTGGAAAAACCTTACTTATTAGTTTCATCTTTAGTGGCGTGGCTGTTAAACAGACCGTACTCAGACAGCGAGCTGATGGCTCAAAGTCCATGTCAGAATTTTTACGGCCTTTTAAAAGTTGGGCTAAATTAAGTGATATTTATGGTTAGGAAGCAAGGGGTAATAACAGCAAGCAGTGTTATTAGGAATAATGAGAGAAGACATGAAGAAGGACATGCTTGTTCCTGAGAGTAAGAAACATAGTCATCCTGTTCAGTAGGTAAAGCCAGCCGTCTTCTCAGACGTAAGTAGGAGGCCATTCTCTGACCTGCACAGAAATGTCATAAAGTTCCTTCTCCTTTTTGTCCAGTGGCTAGTGACTATGTTGACGGAGGTGACTATGTTGACGGAGGTGACTATGTTGACGGAGGTGACTATGCTGACAGAGTGATGGACGTGGATATTTTGACGGAGGTGACTATGCTGTCGGAGGTGACTACGTTAATGAAGGTGACCATGCTGACAGAGCACTTCCCCCCATTGCATTGTTGGAGGAATTTGGATGTTTTGAGAACTTTTTTTGAGATGTCGCACCATGAGTGTGCTGTTCTTGTGCACTTTTAACAGTGAAAGTGCCGATAAAATAAGTGTTAACTGCTTGTTTACCCTCAAAAATCTGTTGCTTTGTCAACAGGAGGTGCTGTTATAAATTCCAGGAAGCACCGTCCCATCAGTGCTGACACTTATAGGATGAACTCGTACTGCAGGGATCTTCCTGACTGTGCCTCCTCAAATAATGTGATACTTATAAAACACAGGACACCCCCACCACATTGCTAACGTTTCCTTTTCAGGTATGAAAGCACAGATGATTTTATCACACAGTACAGATAAATAAATAAATCTATGGTAAAAAAAGGAGATGAGATGAAAGGCGGCACGTTTCCCTGCTATTTGTGCTGAGATTTCAGTGGGGGGGTGAATGTTTAACGGAGCTGCTGCTGGAGGGGGGTCACCTCCGTTCTGTTGTACCCATTAATGTTTAATTTCACTTGTTTTTTCTCCTCTGACAGTGTGTGAAGTACAGTTCTTTGATGTATTGTGGATTTGCAATTCTATTTTTAGTACTAAAGCAGCCCCCTTCCCCCCAAGTGACTATTCGGAGCTGAGTCTGTGTACACTCTTTGGAGCTGAGTCTGTGTACACTCTATGGAGCCGAGTCTGTGTACACTATTCGGAGCTGAGTCTGTGTACACTCTTTGGAGCTGAGTCTGTGTACACTCTTTGGAGCCGAGTCTGTGTACACTATTCGGAGCTGAGTCTGTGTACACTCTTTGGAGCCGAGTCTGTGTACACTCTCACTAAAGCACTAAAATACTGATTTGTAGCCTTTCTGCAAATAGGCTTGTATTTACAGTTAGTGCTGCAGAGCCAGACAGGTCATCACCCCAGGTCAGCAGGGCCAGAGGGGTTATCATTCCAGAACTGCTGAGTCAGAGGGGTCATCACCCCAGGACTGCTGAGCCTTGAGTAAGCAGTAGAGCTCACTAAGATTCAGTCAGTGCTGCACAGCTCAGTACAATTCAGTCAGTGCTGCAGAGCTCACTGTGATTCAGTCAGTGCTTCAGAGCTCACTGTGATTCAGTCAGTGCTGCAGAGCTCAGTGCGATTCAGTCAGTGCTGCAGAGCTCACTGTGATTCGGTCAGTGCTGCAGAGCTCAGTGTGATTCGGTCAGTGCTGCACAGCTCAATGCGATTCGGTCAGTGCTGCAGAGCTCAGTGTGATTCAGTCAGTGCTGCAGAGCTCACTGTGATTCGGTCAGTGCTGCACAGCTCAGTGCGATTCAGTCAGTGCTGCACAGCTCAGTGCGATTCGGTCAGTGAATGAGCGGAGCCCAAGTCATACATGAATTCAGATCTGGATAAGAGTTACTCAGCTCTATTCCAAATCCCCACTCATGAGGTTAAACACATATATGACTTGAAAAGATTTTACAGCACAAAACTGATGATCACCTTATCTCAGTGATGGTAGGAAACAAACATGGTACACAGAGGTCTCACACACACTCAGGATTTTGTTTAAAAATGACACAATTTTCAGTTGTACATAAAATCTTCAGTTGTACATAGTTTAATTTTGGACAAAATGTGTTTTAGGTTAACATATTGTTCTTAAACTAGGATAACAGCACATACACATCCTCATTCCAGGATGAATGTGTTACTTGAAGGTAGATGTGTCACCCTTCATGCCACGTGTCTTTAGTAACTGCATGCCAGAGGCAGTGAGGTCCATGTCCCTCATCCTCTGACACTTCATGCCCTGGTTCTGCCATGTCCCACATGGTATGGGGCATGTGTGTGTACCACCCCCCACGCATACAAGGACAGCCATAAAGAAGATAACTGTTTGAAGTTAAGCCAATTGCAGACAAAGCTGAACTCTTGACTTCAGTGGAGGGGAAGAGACCCCCACCCATACACGTAACATGCTGAGATGCAAACTGATGAACCAACAGCACAAACGTTTCTGTGTGTCAAAAATGTGACCTTCAGAGCTACACCAAACCGTGCCGTTATGCTGTAATCCACAGGAAAAGCAAAGAAAGGTGGTCAAATCAGCACATACATTGTGGCTGCTGGAACTACTGCTGCTGTTTATTGTTATAATTCTGTTCATTTTTATATAGTGCCTTTCTCAAAAAAAGAGTTCCCCAAAGTACTTAACAATAATTACACCAGTACAAGGATCATTTTAAAGGTAAAGTTAAAGATAAAAATAAAGGCAGATGATAACAGAGGAGAGGAATTAAAAACCACCCTACTGTGAGGGAACAAAAACAACTCTGGGGGTCCAAGGTCACCTGGCTGCTGGACCCCCCAGGCATGCTAACATTATACGGTACAGACTCTAATTAGGACTACCTATCTCAGAACATCGATATGAAGTTCGTTTGTGTCCCAGGTTTAGGTCACAGGTTAGGTTACAGATCTCTGTAGGTTGTACACAACACAACACTAGAGTTAGCAGCTCTAACATAGCATCTGAATTTGGTGGTGCCCATACTTTGCACAATGTGCCACTAACTGGTTGTTGTGGCAAAGGAGTAGAGGTTAAAACACTGCCTTAGTGCAGGTCTTGGGGCACAGGGTACGAGATATGGAGCAGACTTCCTGGTGAGCAAGCAGAGCTGGCATGAGACTGCTTGTTCCTGAAGTTTGGGTGCTACTCAGTATGAGATGGTCAGCTGACACCCTTTGGGTGTTGGAGCCACACTTCCTCCTCTGCCTCACTGGTCATTTGATAATCTGATAAACAGAGAGAGGCAGGAGCTCCTTGTTAACTCTATTCCTTGTCTTTTTTCCAGAAGACAGGAAGCTGTTTGTGGGGATGTTGAACAAGCAGCAGACCGAGGAGGACGTGTATCGCCTTTTTGAGCCCTATGGAGTCATCGAGGAGTGCACTGTGCTTAGAGGTCCTGATGGAAACAGCAAAGGTCAGGAACACTTTGCCAGGGTCAGCTCAAAACACTCGTGTCATCCTGTAGTTTTTCACACACTGCAGCACTGAATGGTGTCTGTGTGGGACATGATCAAATTTAACCTGCTCCATGAACAGGCCCACTGCACCTCGCTAGGCAGAACAGGCCCACTGCACCCCGCTAGGCAGAACGGGCTCACTGCACCCCGCTAGGCAGAACAGACCCACTGCACCCCGCTTTGCAGAACAGGTCCACTGCACCCCGCTAGGCAGAACAGGCCCACTGCACCCCGCTAGGCAGAACAGGTCCACCGCACCCCGCTAGGCAGAACAGGCCCACTGCACCCCGCTAGGCAGAACAGGCTCACTGCACCCTGCTAGGCAGAACAGGCCCACTGCACCCCGCTAGGCAGAACAGGCCCACTGCACCCCGCTAGGCAGAACAGGCCCACTGCACCCCGCTAGGCAGAACAGGCTCACTGCACCCCGCTAGGCAGAACAGGCCCACTGCACCCCGCTAGGCAGAACAGGCCCACTGCACCCCGGTAGGCAGACCAGGCACACTGCACCCCGCTAGGCAGAACGGGCTCGCTGCACCCCGCTAGGCAGAACGGGCCCGCTGCACCCAGCTAGGCAGAACAGGCCCACTGCACCCCGGTAGGTAGACAAGGCCCACTGCACCCCGCTAGGCAGAACAGGCCCACTGCACCCCGCTAGGCAGAACAGGCCCACTGCACCCAGCTAGGCAGAACAGGCCCACTGCACCCCGGTAGGCAGACCAGGCACACTGCACCCCGCTAGGCAGAACAGGCCCACTGCACCCCGCTAGGCAGAACAGACCCACTGCACCCCGCTTTGCAGAACAGGTCCACTGCACCCCGCTAGGCAGAACAGGCTCACTGCACCTTGCTAGGCAGAACAGGCCCACTGCACCCCGCTAGGCAGAACAGGCTCACTGCACCACGCTAGGCAGAACAGGCCCACTACACCTCGCTAGGCAGAACGGGTCCACTGCACCCTGGTAGGCAGAACAGGCTCACTGCACCCCGCTAGGCAGAACAGGCCCACTGCACCCCGCTAGGTAGACCAGGCCCACTGCACCCCGCTAGGCAGAACAGGCCCACTGCACTCCGCTTTGCAGAACAGGTCCACTGCACCCCGCTAGGCAGAACAGGCCCACTGCACCCCTCTGTTTGATTCTCCAGGCTGTGCCTCTGAACATGTCTGTGTTTGAATCTCCAGGCTGTGCCTCTGAACATGTCTGTGTCTGATTCTCCAGGCTGTGCCTCTGAACATGTCTCTGTCTGATTCTCCAGGCTGTGCCTCTGAACATGTCTGTGTCTGATTCTCCAGGCTGTGCCTCTGAACATGTCTCTGTCTGATTCTCCAGGCTGTGCCTCTGAACATGTCTGTGTTTGATTCTCCAGGCTGTGCGTTTGTGAAATTCTCCACACATGCTGAGGCACAGTCTGCCATCGGTGCCCTGCATGGCAGCCAAACCATGCCGGTAAGTAGAACTTCAAACACATAAAAGAGCAGTATGGAGGACACGTTTTTTTTACAGTGTGTGCGTGCAAACACCTACACACACACAAACACAATTACTGTTTTGTACAAATTCCAAGTGTGACTTTCACTCGTGTCAAAAATAATTCTTAGTATTTTTTTTTATTTTGCCAGTTGCAAAATTATATTCAAGCAGTACTGTTTTTGAAAACCTGTTTTTGTTTCCAAAAGATACTCTTATTCTTCTAAAAATCTCATAATTTATATATCCCCAGAACTTACTTCAAAACTTCACATCTCTGCAAATTTTGTAAACGTTTCTCTGATAAATTGATTAATAATCGCCTGCAGCATATTAACGTGTTTTCAGTTCGGACCTGATGCAGCCTTAAGGCAGCTCATCATTTAGTAAAGCATGGAAGATAATAGAGGTGATTTGGCACTGTGGGAAAGAATAGTACACAGGAAACACAGGAGACAGGCACACACACACGCACACACATACACACACATACACACAACACACACATACATACACGCACACACACACACAGACACATGCACACCCATACACGCACACATGTACACACACAAATACACACACACACACACGTACGCACACACATACACACAACACACACATGTACACACATGCACGTACGCACACATACACGTATACACAGAAGACGCATACGTACACACACACGCACACACAGAAGACACATACAGACGCATGCGCAAGCATGTGTACACTCAAACACATACACACACAAGCACACACGCACGCACAAACAAAATACACAGATGCACACAAAGCACCAGTCATCCCACAGGGACTGAGAGGGTGATTAAGCTTTACAGACTTTTCATTTTCTTCAATGAAACACTCAACACATGTCAGTCCATAAATAACCTTGTAGTGAATAATGTAACATAATAGAGCTCTACTGTAAATCCACAAACTCCCAGACAAGCATGATGGGCTCCACGGAGGCCTGTGCCATGGCCTCTGGAGGAAGCCAAGCCTGGACACTACGTCACATGCAAGACCAGGAGTTAGGCTGAACGTTGCACTGAACCTTATGTGAGGATTTAAGATAAGCTGTTGTGGTTTGTATTTGTACACAACGGTGTCATTAGGCACTTTGTTTGTTACATTTGAGCAATCACATTAATCAACCTGTAAACAGGTGTCATTAATTCATTCACTAATTATCACAGGGGGATACCTGTATCTAAGAAAATTAGAGGTACTTTTCATGGAGCGCAGCGAGGCAGAATATTGCTCTTCTCTCTGGTAGTGTCGTACACTAAGACATGACGGAAGCACCACTTGTTTGGTGGGGAAGTTGGCTGGTGGTGTTGCCAGCCCGTGGCGGTGTACATTGCTGTGTAATGACAGACATTGCAGACATGGTGCTAAACTCATGCTCCATCTCTCCTGCTAGGGAGCTTCCTCCAGCCTTGTGGTGAAGTTTGCAGACACAGACAAGGAACGCACCATCCGGCGCATGCAGCAGATGGTTGGTCAGTTTGGCATCTTCAACCCCACCATTGCCCTGCCCTTCAGCACCTACAACACCTACGCCCATGCTGTAAGTGTCAATTTCCAGCACTAGTACCACTCACCAATTCTACCCCTCCCTTTAACCACTGCCACCCACTCTGCCCCTCCCTTTCACCACTCCCACCTACTCTACCCCTCCTCTAACTACTCCCACCCACTCTGCCCCTCCCTTTAACCACTCCCACCTACTCTGCCCCTCCCCTAACCACTCCCACCCACTCTGCCCCTCCCTTTAACCACTCCCACAAACTCTGCCCCTCCCCTAACCACTCCCACCCACTCTGCCCCTCCTCTAACCACTCCCACCCACTCTGAACAACACTATACCATCATCACACCGGCTGCTTCACAGACACACACACTGACCCCAACTCAGGTGTGCTCTTAACAAAGCCATTTGGCAGGAAGTACGCCAACAATACTCAACACATGAAAGGCTAAGACAAACTGTTCATTCAAATTAATTCCAAATGTGTGGAAATCAGCCAAATATCTCATTCTATCACAAAACATGTGTGGCAAATGGCCAAACAGCTTATTCAAACATTGCACCTGAACATGTGTGGGAATGGGTCAAACAGCTTATTTAAACAGGATCTAAACATGTATGAGAATGGGCCAAAGAGCTTATTTAAACAGGATCTAAACATGTATGAGAATGGGCCAAAGAGAGCTTATTTAAACAGGATCTAAACATAAATGGGAATGAGCCAAACAACTTTTTCAAATAGGACCTAAACTTGCATATGAATGGACCACAAAATTTTCAAAAAATATATTTCAATAAGCTTTCAATAAGAAAATTTTAATGAAAACTTATTAATGCAGGCGTTTGTACAAAGAAAATACACAACTCACTGCTGTCCAGCACACCAAAATGAACACCTTGTCACATGGGGGACAAAGTGATGTGGTCAAAGTGGATGGAGACGGGTATGTCTCTCATATTTTCATGTTTACCTATGAAGAGGGTGATGTGTCAGTGTGTACAGTCTGCACACTGTCCTGCCTCATTTTACTGGCGTTGAGATGCTGAACATAAGAAAATAAAAACCCTGGCGCCCCCACATGCATTCCTAGCAACAATCTCACACACATCAGACAAGTGAGAATAAATGCACACCTGATGTGTAAATGAGTGAGGGACGCGGGCTGCCATATGCAGCTCTCACTCATGGCGCTGGGCTCAAATCCAGCCTTTCAGCTGTAACTGACATTTCTGTAGGCTTTAAGCACTAGCGATCAATATCTGTCATTACTATGTCAACAAACCACAGAGCCAATAAAAACAAAGGATAAGCAGATCGCTTAGGTTGTACCATTTCCATACAGACTTACAGTTTTTTCTCACAGATTTTTTATTCTGTTCAAACTGAATTTTTACAGACATGATAAGTCTCTTGTGGTTGCCATGGAGATGTGTCAAACTGGCCATTTTCCTTTTAGAGTGTTGTACTTTTATATAACATGGTGTTTATAGACAGCAAGGTTTCAAGTGAAGTGGTTTGTGCTGAGCCTACGAAAGTGGGTTTTTAAAAGCAGTGCTGAGTTTTTGTGAACCAAAATATTGAATTGAGCTGCACCTGGGTAGGGTGTGTAGGCGGATCTTGACAAGGCACTGTCTAAAACAAAGCCATCCTCAGCTTAACACCACTCTGACACATGATGGCTGTTTGTAAGGTCAAAGGTTGACGGGGTGGAAAATGTTGAGATTCTAAAGAATCCATTTAAAAAATTGCATCAAAGGTCATGTGGAACCTATAACAACAAAAGCACTTTTGAACCTGAGCCAGGTTAACCTGGCTCCATCCCCGTAAAATGGCTGATGTTTAGGGTTGAAGTCTCATAAGCCAGAAGCATTAATTTCCCCTGTATATTAGGAACAGGGCAAGCCTAAACCAAATCGGATTGTGCACTACCTTTAAAAGTAAAATCAAAAAGAGAAGACCAGCTCAAACAAAACAAGAAAGACAGCCACTAATACACAGATAGTAGGGTGGGTGTGTTGGCATCGCAGAGCAGAGCAACACCACTGGGAAATGGGACCCTCTGCTGGCCATGTGGAGAAGTGCCTGTTCTTCCTCATGCAGGCCTGTCAAAGACATTAATGTAGCTCATTTAAAACCTGCACCTGCACCCCACATGCCTCTTTATATGACAAGACATATTTTACAGCAGAGCTGTAGTTTTAATTTGGTCACTTAATTCAGTATAGCCTTCAGGTGTTTATCTATAAGCATTTAACACAGTCCGGCTTCATTTAAAAACCATACTGTAAAAATGAACATTCTTCTCTGCATGTCTGTGTTTCTGTTAACAGATGTTCCTTTGGCTCTTTTCCTGAGACAGAAACATTGTAACAGAACACAGTTTCCAAATCTGATAATGAAGACTGTTTTCTCTTAGGCTCAAGGAGGAAATTAGATTCACTGAAAGAGCCACACAGGATCCCTACCAAACAAAACTAGGCAAAAGAGCCATGCAGGGAGATGGGCCCCTACTAAACTTATTATTTAAAGACATGTTTGCATTCATACTCATGAATGTGTCAACACCCCACTGCGTGTCTCAAAACTAACTATGTGGGCCAGTGAAAACATGTGTGAGACTGGATCATCAGTCAGTGAGAGGGTCAGTACCCAGCTCTACACCTTCCCCTCAGTGTATGAGCACAGCAAATTATGGGTCAGTAACAAAGAGGTCCAAGCAAAATACCAAATGAAAGGGTGCAGATGAAGATAAACAAAAGTCAAATGAAAAGGTAGATAAATGCGTGAACAAAGGCACAAACAAAAGGGTGAAGGAAACAGTGAACAAAGGCATAAACAAAAGGGTGAAGGAAACAGTGAACAAAGCCACAAACAAAAGGGTGAAGGAAACAGTGAACAAAGCCACAAACAAAAGGGTGAAGGAAACAGTGAATAAAGGCACAAACAAAAGGGTGAAGGAAACAGCGAACAAAGGCACAAACAAAAGGGTGAAGAAAACAGTGAACAAAGGCACAAACAAAAGGGTGAAGGAAACAGTGAACAAAGGCACAAACAAAAGGGTGAAGGAAACA
>JABJVR010003641.1:0-15685 GCA_025773905.1 Chitala chitala
CTCTCCTCCCTCTGACCCTCACCCTCTCCTGCCTCTGACCCTCACCTCCCTCTGACCCTCACCCTCTCCTGCCTCTCACCCTCACCCTCTCCTCCCTGTGACTCTCACCTCCCTCTGACCTTCACTATTTCCTCCCTCTTCCTGACCAGCACTTGACCCATCAAACACGACCATCCTGCCCTGCCAAACACCACACTGGGTCCCTGCTGAGCTAAACCATGGCATTTACGCTGTAATTCGTATTCTCAGCATAGACCCGGTTTTCCAAAAAACCAATATTCAATACCCAATAACGCAGACAAAAGCACTTCTCATGGCTGTAGTTAAATAGTCTGCATTGTGTTTAAAGTCCATGTTCCAACATTCCTGTTGACTATATCATTGTACCTCACTGTACTGGTCTGGTAAGCTCCTCTTTATCACTCTGCCAAAGACATATAAGCAATAATGAAAATGTTAACAAAAAAAGACCACTTTACAGTCTCCCAGCGACACTACAGAACATTCTCCAGAGGACTATGCTGCTTCATTTCCCAAGTCATCTATTGCAGTGTCTGGTGAGCCCCCACCCCCCTTTTATCCACACAGGGAAAATGACTGGGGGGGAGGGTGGAAGGCTTGTTTAATCTGCCTACTGCCTGGCTACAATGACTGTCCTACAGTCACATCGCAGTCGGCGGGCGGCGGGAGAAAAAAGGCGCTGCTCTGGGAAACCGCGGAAAACGCAGCGGGCACCTTGATGCCACGGCGGGAGAGAGGAGGTGCCGACGGGGACGAGCGACGTCCCTGCTGAGCGTGGGAGCCGGGCAGCCGAGGGGCCAGGTTAGGGCAGCGGGAGGGTACCGCTCAATACAAGCTTCCTGTGCCAAGGCTCTGCCCTCCAGTCACTTGCTCTCAGTGTGGAGAACCCAGAACGGCACATACAGCCTGAGCATCTGAAACACTTCCGTCGCTGCCTGACACACTTCAGTCACTACCTGAAACACTTCAGTCACTACCTGAAACACTTCAGTCACTGCCTGACACACTTCAGTCACTGCCTCAAACACTTCAGTCACTGCCTCAAACACTTCTGTCGCTGCCTGAAACACTTCAGTCACTGCCTCAAACACTTCTGTCGCTGCCTGAAACACTTCAGTCACTGCCTGAAACACTTCTGTCACTGCCTGAAACACTTCTGTCACTGCCTGACACACTTCAGTCACTGCCTAAAAACACTTCAGTCACTGCCTAAAAACACTTCAGTCACTGCCTCAAACACTTCAGTCACTGCCTGAAACACTTCGATCACTAACGGGAAAAACTATAGTTAATGGTTATCACTGTGGAGAATCTCAGAATAAATACAGTGTGGATATGTGAAATAGACCTTTGATTCAGAGTCTAACTGGCTTTCAGATTTGAGCAGGTCACAGTATGATTTTTAAAAATCACATCTATGAAAGCCAGCGCGACTGATATTTAGACACTACATTTCCATTCATATAGGTGTTCTTACATGTTTCATATCACGTCTGATAGACTTATACACAGTAGTCGAATTGTAAAAAAAAAATCAGGGAGGATGGTGGATTTTATCGTTTGGGACATATTTTGTGTTGATGACAGCACACATGGTAGGTGATTATTTCGGGGGGATGCCATCCCCCTCATCCCTCCTCAACTCGAGTACTGCTTATACATATCTTTCATGTACAGGACAAATAGAGTATACTGATTACTTACAGTCAGCTTAGTTTTCACAAGTTTGTAATTTACAGTCCAGTTACCATTGGCAGATCATGCTAGTAAAACCATTTCACAGGAACAGAAATATTGAGCAGGTGTTCGGTCACAGCAAAATGACGTACACATCAAGGGACAGGGAGCCTTCTCATTCAACGTAAAAATAAGCAAACTAACTAAAGCAAGCAGCAAACAGAAACAGTACCTGGCCTCAAATTCCCAAAAGCTGCTGGGAAACACACGGATCGATGGACGTTTTCAGAAACTGATAAAGAAAGCTCCGGTTTCCAGTTATGGGTATTCCCAAAGAGCCATAAATCAATGGGAACATGTGAGCTTCCAGTCATACACCCTCTTATCTAAAGTGCTACTTCAAAGAGCCACTCAGTGACACCAAAACTTTGAAGGTCAAAATCTGCTGTTACATGCTTGCTTGGACAATACTGAACCCTAATGGCTTTGTTAAAACCCCATTATGTGTTAATTCAGTCCACCATATGTGGGCTGTGTCAGCAAATAAGCGTTTTATTATTTTTTTGTGGACGGGTGGTGCACAATGCCCACACTAATCCAGGCCAACGTGCCCACTCTAAGAGCGTCGCGAACTCAAAAACATTGTGGGGGTGTGTATTCCCAGTGGGGAATGGAGACTGCAGGGAAAGTCCCGACACACACACACACACACACACAAATATTTTCTTGTTTTTCTAAAAATCAACAAACACTAGACATGCTCAACGTTGTCAGAATGAAAGCTGTCTCTGCTGCCCCTCACTGCTCCTTCAGGGCTCTGCCAGGTCAGGCCTGCCCTCACTGCTCTGAGCACCAGTCCAAGTCTAGACGTGTCCTTCCAATGCAATCAAATAAATGAGGTTAACATGCTTGCCTCTTCAAAGCATGTCACAAGATCTGATGACAAGGTAAGATTATGCGTCTTTATTTTACACACACAAAAAAAACAACATTGAGCGACATCACCTGTGACATCGCTGTGCAAAATCACCCGCAAGACACAGGGGCTCAAGTGTGATCAAGCCAATTACCTGATTAGTATTAAATTCATGCGCAGTGCAAACAAAGAAGGGCACAGATTCATTGAGGGAAATAATTTAGTCTAATGAGATCTTTAGGGCACATTTCACATTACTGTGACTTTCGAAGGGGGGGGGGGCTGATATCAAAACGTAACTCAATTCAAAACGGCGCTCCTGGTCTGACAAGAGCTCAGGTGAAATTCTCAATCAGGCAAAATGACACCCGCCTCCTCAGAGGAGTCCCGAGGCCATTCCCTAAAACAACTGAAAGATAAAGGCTTGGACAAGGAGAAGACTAACATGCTGCGCCTTTCCAGCATGACGCCCCCACCCACGTCAGGAGAACATCAGCCACTCTTACCGCAGCTACCCCCACACACCCCGCACCTCTCTTGGCCATCAGACTGGCATCAGACCCACTCTTGGAAGAATAAAGAAGATGGCATGTGCTCGTTTCCGGGAGCGATGCAAATCACGGAGTGGAGCAATGTCGTCGCGCTTCACTACCCCTGCTCAGCCACTCACCCCCATCACACAACCCCCCCATAACCAACACTTCTGCGCCTCGAGAACAAGCCCCTTTTGGCCACTGAATCCATTTTCTCAACAGTGTCTTCCCTGGCTCTCTCTCTCTCTCTCTCTCTATTTCAAGAGGCAAAGCAAATGGATTAACCACGGAGTCCTCCGTTCTGTCCCAATGAACGATTAAAGCAGCTTTTTTTTTCCTCTTCCCATCAGTAATTAGCAGGCAGATTAATCACTGCCTGCAGAGAGAATGTTGAGGGGAAACATCCTAATCAAACTAATGATAATAAGCGTCTTCAACTGAACCCCTCCCATCCCTTCTGAGAGACCAGCTCGTGGGAGTTCTACAGAACTGACATTTCTTACCCAAACCCCTGAGCAGCCCTGCAACACAGGCAAAACACACAGCTGCAACATTCTGTAGAACTGCAGGCACAACCCCAAGCCAAAAAAAGAAGGGGTCACCTAGACCGAGGTTTCCACAGCCCTCTCCCCATGGCTCAGTGGACCAACCTGAGGCAGGGTCTTCTCAATGCAGGTCCGGCAGAGCCCATGAATGGTGTGCATGATTCTGGTGATATCCACTGCAGCTCGACACTAGCGGAGCTCCACCTGCCTCTCTCCGCTCCTCTTGCACTGGACTCGGCCACCGGCGCTCATGGGAACCCGGCTCGGCAGAAGAATGACAGGAAGCGACCTTTCACCCCACACCTCCCCCTTTCCCCCTTCTCCAACTCCCCCGGCCCCTGGCGGAGAGCCGCGTGTCCGCCCCCGATAAGCCGGAGCGCTTCCTGACGGCACGGCACCACGGCGCGAGAGAGCCGCCGTCTCTGCGAAACCGACACCCCACCACTGCCGTTCCCACATGAGCGTTGCACACACGTGTGCGTACTGTGCATTCGCACCCAGGGCGGCCCGCCCGCCGCCCCCGCACCATCCCATCTCTCCGCGTTCACACAAAACACTTCTGTTTGTTTTGTTTCTCTCCTTCTCACTTCTTTTTCACTCCAATAGGAAACTCGGTTCCCATAATGCACTTGTCGTCTCAACCTGTTTTTATTGCCACAGAAAAGTTCTCACATATTCTACCTGAAAACAACAAGTTTGAAAACAGCCAGAGGAAATAAGAAAGAACACCATGGTAACACATGCCATTAGGGCCAGCTGAAAGTAGAAAACGCATTGAGTGCAGTTATCCGACCTCAGCGATGTACGACCGTCAGCTGACTCAACGAGGAGCAGCAAGGAGCGTGGCCTCACATTTCAGAGTAGACCTGGTGAACAAACCTACCGACAACAGAGTACAACAGCTGGGTCTGTCTGAACTCTAGAATAAGGACAAAACCGATCCAGAAGGGGTCACAATTCCCTCACAATTTCTCGACTTGTAGACAAATATACACAATAAACACTAAAAATAAACACTAGCTTCAGTATATGAATAAAGACATATAAGATGAGCAGATTGACAAACTGCTTTAACTGCTATAGTGTTCCTAAGGACTCAGTGTTGCATCATTGTCACACCAGTGTCACGTGTTCTGTGACACGGTAACCTAATTTTGAAGTCATTCTGTAAAGCTGCCTGGAATTCTGCCTGCTAAACCACTAACATCATACATTTGTACAGGCCCTGCACTGTAAAGTTTTCCACTCTGACAGTTTGTGGCCAGGGGTTTCCGGTGACAATGGGTTTACTTACTGTTTTCGGCTAAAAAGGAGGGAAAGAAAGGGTTCAGTTTCAGCTCAGCACAAGAACACCAAAAGCAAGCAAGGCCTTTGTCATGCTCTGTCATCTGGGTGGAATGAATACAGTATCAAGCCCTTAGAATATATTACCCCCCACGCACCTCATACCCCCGACCACTGAGCCAAAACCCACTGAACACAAAGCCCACATAGCAATGAGTTCACCTGCAAACACCCCCCACCCCTGTTAGTCCAGTAATAAGCTCAGAGAAGGAGCAATTCTACAGCTGAGAGAACTCAAGCCCACAGAAGGCAGTGGGAGGTGAGAGGCTGAAACAAGAAGGAAACTAGGCCCCTGAGCATCTCACACACACACACACACACACACACACACACACATACAAATCCTGCCCATACATGGACCAGACTGACATGCATTGAAAAGGGGCACACACTGTTGACGCCAGCCTGTCATTTGCCCAAAACATTTTCCCATCTAGACGCTGACACAAACGCACACACATCTATTGAGGTTACTTTTGTGCAGACCCAGCAGGAATTTGTGTGCCCAGCTAAAGCCAACAGTTTTCGAACTTCAGCTGGCCAAACTCAGCTACCTCATGTTTCAGGTCAGTGGTTCTCTGCCACGGAGCCAGCGTACCTGCGTATCTGGTGATGAATAACAGTTTGGCTTTTTGATAGACACTGGCTTCACGGGACCCAAAGATCTGGACAATGCAGGCACCATCAGTTATTTTGCCTTGACCAACAAAACTCTGTAAGCCCTTAAATGAACTCTTAAATGATGTTGTGGTATCAGCAACAGAGGATGAGGACACAGAGGTTGGAAATATGCGCAGGCTGACAGCGGCAACGTTTCCGATTACAGAGTTCTGCACATATCTGGGGAGGAAAAAACCTCAGCAGGCCCCTCGGGGTAGGAATCACACAGAAGTCACAGAAACACTAAGATGAACACATGCTGGTGACACGCTCGCACGCTCAGAAGTGTGGGCGTGTGCCTGCGGAGGTACTCACCGTTAAGCATTGCATGTTCTCAGCACTTGTGGTTGGCACGGCGGCACCATGGTTCGGCAACCCGGCCTCTGGAAGACAGAGAAAAGAGTCACGATCCGGGATGCGGCCGCCCTTGGAGAACATCTCCCATCAGCACACAGAACTCTTTGCCTGGGGGTGGGGGGGAGGGAGGGTTCTTGAGAAAAGTTTGCAGGCGTTGCTTTTCAGGCTCGGCAGTAAAAGGAGCGTCCCCACGGACCCGTTTCGGACTTCCAGCTCGTCCCAGAGGCAGAGCGCTCTGGGAAAGCACCGGGCCGGGAGCTGGCGATTTGAGGGAGTCCGGCCAAAGGAGGAGCGCACGGCAGAAGGAGGGAAACTCCTCTCTCTCCATTATCCCTCATCCACAGGCTCCCACAAGGTTGCCATAGTGACACGACGTCCCTTTAAACACTTCTCATAAAAGGCACCATTCAGGCGAGCGAGACAATGCCACTGTCCCAGCTCCCCCCGCGCTTCACTCTGTCTGCCTCCTCTTCCTCCATGCTCCCCCCCCTCACAATCACTGCTCCACCTGCGGTTTTTTTCTCTGCCCCCAAGACACACTCCACCCATCCTCAAGTTTATGAACAGAGAGATTTGCGAGTGGGACCCCTTCAGTAGCACAGCTTCGCCTCGCGCAGAGTTCATCTTAATCACGTTAAGCCCTGACACGCTGAGGAACGCCCGCCGCGGACACCTCACATCTCATGCCCCCCCCAGTACCCCTTCTTGTTCACAGGGACAAGCTGGTAGTCGAGGAGACCATACAGCATTCCGCCTGTTCCACAGAGTTACAGTTTAATTAAAGAAGCAAAGCTTAATGGGGTAAGCAGAGCCCCAGACTGCTCGGCCCGCGTGACCTCCACCCAAAGACTGTCTCCACAAAACCACAAATCACGAGCGAATCAGGGAGGTGCTCGCGGCAACAGGAAAAGCCACACAAAGAGAATGCAGCGGCAACAGGCAAGGATCATGCATCTCCGTCCATTAAACTAACTAGACCTTTGCAAAGAAAATAGACTGGGGGGGTGTAAGGTGAGGACTTTGCCTGCTCTGTGTTTAACCCCAACCCTGTTACTGTCCAATAATATAACACAACATTCTGTAAAACAAGGCACGGCTAATGCCGCAAGGGCAAACAGCTCTTGATGGTGTTCTGCTCGTCAACGCAAAACAAACAAACATTCAGTTGTAGAGTGAGAGTGTAGAGGGGGAGGGAGTGGGTGGGTCAGAAAGCTATGTTTTAGTTATACTATACCTTGGGAATAAAAACAGAAAGTTCTCGGCATCGTTCGTCCAGAGAAGCACACACAGAAAACTTTACCTTCGTGGCAGTGGTTATGGAGCTGAGACATTGCAGGATGATCACCTCAGGACGCCTCCCTCCAAAGCTCTCACCAAACGCAGTAGCACCGGCTCCCTACCGTTACAGTGGCGGGTGGCTCATCTCTCTGCAGACCTTATTCTAACCTTTGTGTCCCTCGACCGCACCTGGTACCGAACAGCTGTTTGTCCCCTGGCGTCCTTGGTTACACCAGTGAACCTGGTACTGTAACTTTGTTCAGGTAGAGTGCCACTGTTATAAGTCACTTACTCTGTTATTCCCCTTTGGCCATAACAATAGAAATTTATACCTTATTGGTCAAATCAAGTTAAAAGGGAACATTACTGAATTTACACAGTATAGACACCAGCCAGTGACGCTGCTGAGCATCTGTGTTAAAGATGTACACACCTGCCCAGAGGTAAGCTCTGGCAGGTCATATGGGAACTGGTTTTCTGCCTACCTGAGCATGCCAGTACTGTAGTCAGTGCCACACTAGAGTCAGAGCCACACTGACTGAGCCAGTTTGGTGAGAGTTCTGTGTTCATACCTGACCCCCCTGCTCATTAATCTCTTTCTGTGCAGACAGGCCAGAGTTTTAGGCAGGTGACATACCTGTAGGAACATCAAGTGAACCAGGAAGGAGAGGTGACATCTAAACACTTTCTCTATGCCCTCACAGAACACAATTCCTTCACAGGCACGACTGCAGAAGGAAAACCACTTTGTCCTTAGCATTTTTCTTTTTTTTTTCTCTTAATTGAAGTGCAACCTGACAAAGACACTCTTAAAGCTTCTGTGACCTCTTTCTTCAATGGTGAATTTCTATCTTATCTACTTCCAATCAGCCTCCAACTGCAAAATCAGACGGGCGCCTGACAAAGAAAAGACAGCGACGGATATAAAAGAAAACGCATTCCACTGTTTAGTCGCTCTGCCCAGGGAAACATCAGGCTCATTACATTGACTGGAAAATAACTGCTTTGCTAATGCAAAGAGATGGAGGAAGACAAAATTATCCTGAAGCTGAAAGTAACAGCTATGTATTAAAAAAGAAAGATGGGGGGGTGGTAGGGGGGACATAGAAAATTAAGCTACAACCAGGGTGACATCACTTTCGGTCAGGTTGACTGCACAAGATGAGCAAGGCTGGGAGCAGCAGGCATGGCGTATGTGGGATGTAGCGCTGGACTGTCTCTCCTGGAGACGTGTGGGTTATGAGTCATGTGCACCCCCCACCCCCTCCCCCCCATCGCTCACAGTTCACCGTGCAGCGGGCGCTAATTTAGGACAGCAGGACAAAACATACTCTGCCTTCTGCTTCCTCTGCCCCCCCAGAAGGACAGACTCCTCCTTTGGAATTATGATTACATATCAGCATGGCAATGGGAGGTAAACAGCATTCTGCTCCTGGATTCAATGCATAACTCCAGAACTGACACACAGCTGAAAGTTAAGCCTGGATTCAATGCGTAACTCTAGAACTGACACACAGCTGAATGTTAAAGTGGCTAAGAATACAACCAAACCAAACCAAAGAGGCATTTACCATTTTTACATCCTAAGAAATGCGGCAACACCTTGAAAATTACCAAAATATGAACGCACATTCAAGACTATTGTTTAAAAATTGGCTTCCTCTACTCTGACTTCATCCTGACCTATAAAACATGGCAGCATCACCTCACAACGGGCAGTTTGAAATCGTCGCCCCTCACCGCCCAAGAGGACACAAACTCTTGCCAGTCACAAATATGTCTCTTGGACTTCAATAAACAAGCCTTAATGCACCACTAAGTTGGCATGCATGTCACAATAACCAGTGTCACGCCCTCAGCCCTAGTGCATCGTGAGTGCTCGAGGTGTCAACCTGCTTGGGGGGAGGGGGGGTGGGTCTGCACACTGTCAGGGGCTTCAGAGTGTAATTTTGCTGCCACTATGACATTTCCAGGTGGCTGAGCCATGTTTGTGTTCAGTGGGCTGAAGAGAGGGTGCAAGTGTATTTAAATGTTTGTACGCTGCAGCAGGGGGTGTGTTTCGGCTCTGAGAGACTCAAAACACAAACACACACAGAGTTCTGCTCTGCATCACAACATACAGAAGCAGAGCCCAAAGACCACAACACTGCAATGTTAAGTGTGTTATGAGTCATACAGTCTCCATAAAAACTCCAAACAAAAAACTCCTAACACAGGTTAAAGGTCAGAGTCCAATTACACAGTGATAAGGCAAACTGCAGGTCGTATCGCAGTTCACGCACGCCTGCCAAAAAGCGGGCACATCCGCACGGCTGGGAAAATGTTGCGTTGAAGTGGTAAGAAAAATGACGCGTGATAAGCCTGCGAAAACATTTTTATTGCATTCTAATTTAGATACAGGATATTAAGCCCAGATATGGGTGTGCAGGCCATACCTAAACAACAACTCAGACAGTGTTATTCTAACACTATCCGTGTTTATAGCCACAAGGCTTCGATTTCAATGTCACCTTTGACCTCTGTATGTTAATCAAAATAACATACAGAGGATTTCATACAATACAATTTCTTATGCGGTGAAAAACACAAGCTCTTGTATCAGCATTGTCATGGTTAACAATCTTTTACTTGGCAGATGGAGGGTTTTCAGTGTGTTTAAAATTGTGGAGTTCTAAAAGGAAAAAAAGGAGAACAGAAATGCGTCCCAAAAACGTTAGTACTGAAGGGTTTTGTGGCTAAAAGTTACATGATAATGTGCTAAAGTTCAGACTGAAGGCCTTGAGGCTGTCCTCATTTGTACACGTATTACATGGACTGCAAGCAACAGCATGCAAGAGTCTCTAGAAATAATGTCTGTACATGTTGCTCGCAGCGCCCGAGAGTTTACAGCCAGCACGGTAATGGGGGAAACGCAGGCCGCGCTGTCAATCACTGCTTTACAAACAAACAAGGAACCAGAGAACCAAAGTGCAGTCAGTCTTCAGTGGGTGAAATGGGTCCGTTAGACGGACAGCAGTCCTATCATTCTCCGCGTGTGCTAAAGCCCCACGTCTCTTGCTGCCAGTTACCGTTCATTTAAAACATGCACTCGAGCCATGCCACGCTGCTCCTTACAGCTGTTAACATCATTATTTCATCATTTCGTTGGCACGAGCCAAAAATGCCACTGAACAGCGCCAAGCGCTTTCAACTCGCGTGGTTTTATGACATGTAAGCACCTGGTCAGGTGTGGTTATCCTCATGGCTGTGATGACAGATTACACAAGGACCTTTATAGCCCCACGCCTGGACACGTCGTAGCTTCTCTAACTGCTTTCCAGAGGAATTCAGCCCAGTTGCACTTGATCACCTAATAAGGAAACACTTACCAGTTTACATACATTCTTGCTTAGTTTTCATCTTCAGGTCACTGAATGCTAAATGTGTTAATCTGCTGTAAAAGTGTGCTTCGTGAAATACATTTGATGTAATGTGATATGATTTCAATCTCTACAAATGTCATTCAGTGTCAGTTTCAAGTCTCAGAGAACCGTAGAAACTTTAATAAGACTGGACTTTTGGGGAAGAAAAAAAAACTAAAAAAATACCCCAAGATCTACCATAGGTTTAAATAAGCTAAGATTTATGATTCCAGTGTGTATGCCTCACAAATTCAACTGCTTTTAACATGTTAAACTCATATTATAAAGCAGTTTCAGAAAATAGCATGATATGACAGTACCAGGGTAATCCCTCACTGTTCTGGTGCTCTCTGGTGACCCCATTGGAGCAGCTGCATGCTCCCTGCTTCCAAACCCAGTATGCTTTGGACTGTGCACATTTTATCAGTCTATCTTCAAAGTGGCCATCTGAAAAATAAAACAACAGAAGCCATAAAACACACAAAACTGAGGGGGGGGGGCAGCCCAATATAAGAATATGCAGCATCACCAACACAGCCAAGAATCCCTCAGGTTGGAAACGCTAGGTTCTCCCCCTACAGTGAGGGGGCTTATCCAGGGACATGAAATAAAGCTCCCTTTACGCACATGTATGTATCAGGCGTGTCCTACGAGAGCCGGTGTGGTTTGCAGATGCCCGCTGGTTCACATAAATGATGTTGACAGTTACTACATCCCTCCCTGATCTTCTCATGCTCGCCCAGACTTGTTCCTCTCCTCCAGTCCAAAGCAACACACTGCATTTGCTTGTGTTTTCAGGTGGGGAGGGGTGGTAACACTGTCTGCAGGTTTCTCATTAGAACCCGCCGATCAAACCCACTGAGCACGGATATTAAAGTCAACGCCAACATTCAGCCATTAAATTGATAAAGCGAATGATACCTTCAACCAGTCATAGGCACATTACAAATGCAAAGAAAGCTCTGCCCCTAGAAGTGAGAGGTAGCTTGAGCTAATACCCTGTTAGCGGTGGGAAAATGCACGCCATATGCGATTTACTTACCCATCCCGCACTCTTAATTCATCCCGTCTCACGGTAACAAAGTGGTAACCAACTGCTTCGCCACTGACTTCACTCTGGATTAATCACGTCTCAATGCATCTGGTACAGGACCCCAGAAGACTCAACCTTCATCAACCTTCAATGGCCACGTTACAATAGGCTGGTTTTAAGCCCAGACAAACATGCTGAGATTAAAAAAGAGACAGATTATTCAGTGAAGTCACTTCACTACTGTGGGAACTCATTTACGGAGAAAACTGACACAGTGACCACCGTGATCTCCCGACTGTGTGGACCATCTTGAAGCCAAACATCTTGTGTTATGTGAAAGAAAATTTATTTTATTTGATTTATAACTGACTACATTATAAATAAGCAGTAACTGGTTACATCCCCCTGGTATTGGAACGTGTATTATTTGATGGTTACAGCAGTCTGGTATAGATAACACAACACAAGCATTTGTTTCACTTAAATTTTTTATGGTTCTTGTGTAATTCTGTGGTGCTGATTATTGTGGTTTTATTTACGTTCCCCTAGCTCAATATTTTTTGTGTATACTTAGTTCTAAAACTTACTTGACCTATCAATAATTATGAAATATTGGTTTAGTGAAGATAAGCTTTTGTATCAGTTTTACATGGAACATGTAGAATGGTTTCATCAGGATGTCCAGCTGATGGAGAAGAGATATCAGGGAAGGTGAGATGAAGCGATGATGGGTGACTACTTCAGGGACTTGACTCGTGAGGACAGTACCAGTCATAAAACAGTCCAACGTAGACTTCTGAAGTTTGGGACGACTCGCTTAAAGTAACTGTTTGTTACACTGATGTTGTTAGCTCAGTATTATGCACGTGCCATGCCATTTTTATGCACGGGTAATAAGTTCTCTATATATACTTTTTTAGTTTTTTATGATCACTTTTGATGACACACAAAAAGTGATTTTCATATTCAGCATGTCAAACTTAAAAAAAAACCTTTAAAAACAAAAGCGAAACAAAACTTTTATAATACTGCAATTTGTATCACGGTGCAATGTTAAGATCAGGGGGCTGATAACTAGGGAAAGAAAGCAATTGTCCCCAATGTCCATATCTGACCAGAGACTTTATCTTTGTCCAGACGGCTGCATGCTGCAACTTTTAAAGGATCCAACAGCAATGTTAAAAACAACCATCCTAACCCATAGAATTGTAACCACAAGCTGATCGTGCTTTGTCCATGCAGTGGAAACGTGTATAAAAAGGCTGCTGTTCATTGTTTGTGGAAGCTCTGCTCTCACCGTACAGAGAGAGACACCCCCCTATGACCATAGTGGAATAAAGCGAAACCAAAGCTTTCTCCTGTCTGTGACTGCTTTATTTAATTGGTATTAAAATTTAAACCTATACAAGATGAACAGGAGAAACACAGCAGTATACATCCCATCCTAATGTCCTATTGGCAGTTTCAGTCAAATCCACTCTTCTCAGTTTGTTTGCCAGCTGTCTAGAGACCATGCAGTGTTTATGACTGAAATATTAATACAAGAAAAATGAAAAGCAGCATGTGTTTAATGTAGATCACCAAACATCCGCTCAGTATGCAAAAAAACCATATGTTGCATAGCATGTAAATCTGAACACACACCAAAGCAATATACATATATATCAGTCAGAAATTTGAAGATTATTGTAATAAAATTTTTTTGTATTTAAGCAATAATACCAACTCTATACATTTAAAAATCCTGAAAAATTATTTATGCATGCAAGGAGCATTTAGTAAAATGTACTCATAATAGTTTTGTGGATTAAAAAAAAGAATAATTTTGTACAGGCACATGAAAGCCACCATGAGGGTTTCTTCAGGGCATAAAATGTTAAATAAAAAGCCATGCTGCCTGGCACTGGTAGGTGCGTGTGGGGGGGGGGCACTGGATTAAGCCCTGGGTCAGTGTCAGACACTGCGGCCATCCGTCCTCTGAGCTCGGCAGACACAGAAACAGTGTGGATCTCCAGTGGCTTGGGTGGGTTGTAATGTCAGCTGCCAGGGTGTATCAATCAAAGGACACCTCAGCATCATCATCCACCCCCCACACACACTCAAAACGAGACCAGATCCCACTTAACTGGACAGAGGCAGGCGACAATACACATCTTACTCTGGTGTTTGCCCGGGCCTGGCTCAGAGGAAAGAGGACTTCCAAAGGATGTCCTGAGTCCTGTCACGCTCTCTGGCAGGAGGAAAGTGTGAAGCACCTTCTGAGGAGGGGAGAGGGGCTACTCATGCCACAGTGGAATAGTGATTCATACTGCCCCCTGTCCTCCCCCACACACAAACATACAATATGGTCTCAAGGTCTCAGTTAAATGACCAGCACCAGACTGTCTTACTTCCAAGATAAAATGAGTTAGTAAGAATAACAATTATTATTGTCTCTGGCTAAGAAAAACACTGCTAGCTTGTAGTTAGAAAGAGACATGGTGATTACATACAAACATACTAAAATTAGCCAAAGTCACCCCAACAGTCATCAAAACAAGCAGATGGTTTCTGTCCAAACGAACATTAATGACTGGTTAAGCGTTGTTGGCCTGACTTCACCAAAATCATTTGAACTCATTAACTACAACATAGAGACCAGTCACCTAGCTGAGGCTACTCGGGGGTGGGGGGGGGGTCTGAAAAACAGCACCCTCCCACCCCAACAGCGAAAACTAAACCAAGAGCATACAGAAAAGAAGATAAAAAGAGAAGACTTTGACATGCCTCACGTGCTCTGCTGACACAAACAGCTAACGTGCTGAAAGCCCTGCAGGCCTGTGTGGCCTGCTACATTAACCACCCCCCCCCCCCAAGAGCACATGCCCATCTCTTACATATCCCTATTTAAACATCACTGCCCTCCCCAAACCACAGCCAGCGCTTCCAATGTCCCTTTAAGCATCTGGATGCCTAAGTCATGACCCCCCCCCAGGAATTTACTCACCAGAGGTACGCTGTAGGTGTTATGAGTTCGATCTCAGGTGCTCGGCCAGGTGCAGCTCATCACCCCAGCAGGTAGTACCATTCACGGACCTCCTGGGATACTCAGATCAGAGGAGCAAGGTCAGAACTGGCGCATCACTGCAGCGTCAAAAAAATTTAAATTAAAATAAGCAGAATCAGTGTCTGTGGAACTGTGAGCCCGAGTATAGGAGAGGGGGAAAGAGAGGGAGGGAAAGAAGGAGAGTGATGGGGAGAGGGGGAGAGAGAGAGAGAGAGAGAGAGTCACAGAAAGATGGTAAGACTGAGAGAGACAGAAAGAGAGCGACGGAGACGGAGAGAGAGACACACACACAGACAGAGAGAGAACGATACACATGGAAAGAGAGAGAGAGAGAGAGAGAGAGAGAGAGGGAGAGAGAGCGCAACAGAATCACAGAAAAAAAAAGACACACAGAGAGCAGGAGCAAAAGAAAGCGAGAGAAAGGGAACAAAAAAGTTTCTTTTCCTTTGTCTATTCCTGGTGTGGGACTAACCCAAACAGGGAAACCAAACAAGATGAGGGCCAACCCCTCCGCCCATGTGAATGTGTCCTGTGGCCAAAGCACAGCCCTGCTGATCAGGACGACACAAAGGAAGAGCTCTGTCTCCTCCCCAGACGGACAAGAGGCCGTTACATAAGGCTGTACAGTGTCAGATAAGCCTGCTGCCTGATCCTGGTCCCAATACAATCCCACAAGTCTTAGCAAACCCACACTGCCTACGCTTCTCATACATGCAGGGTGCTCGTGGTGCACATTCATGAAAAGGGACATGGACAAGTCCGCCTCCGCACCCACACCTACCACCCCCCCCCCCCCAACCCGGGTGGGTTTAGGTCCCAGCCCAGTGGGAAGCCATGTTTATGCGCACATTCCCACGGTCAGTAATAAGCAAAA
>JABJVR010003642.1:0-14390 GCA_025773905.1 Chitala chitala
CTGCTGTTATATTCTGTAAATCTGCCATACTTTCAGCAGGCTAATTAGTAAGCGAAGAAAGGAAGACATTAAGGGCCTTTCTGTAAAAGGCTGACGTGCCAAACAAAACCCTTTTTAATGAGATTTTTTTTTTATTTGCATGAGACAAAAGGCATACGGGTTACTACAGTCCTCTAGAAACTGGGAGTGGAATGAAACCGTTATTGCTCTGTGTCCCGGGTCAGATGCTGCTTGCTGTGTGCTGCGCAGTCGCGTCAGCGGTGGAACCGTTGCTTTTGCACAACAGACTTGTATGTAGGCGAGAGGATGATGTTTTGTATAAATGACAACGGTCTGAGAAACGGATTCTGCATGTCCATTATTGGACTGCATGTTGTCAAGGCTGCTACGGGAGATGCACACTACAGAGATGGGGAAAAAATGAGAAAAAAAAAAATCAACACGCTTCTCAAACCAATGCTTACAGGGTTGAGGCACATGTTCTATAATACCAGCGACAGCCTTGCAGACACCTAGCATGATAGAATACTGGATATTACCTTTTGAATTTTGAATACCACCCCATCATTATTAAACATAGCTTTTAAGGAGTACAGTACATATATTCTTTGGTCAGTTTAGCATAAATGCAGATATCTTTCTAAGGTTAACTTGCTCACGGTTTCCTGTGTTACACACCATACTGCATCGGAATGTTTCATAGATATGCCCCTTTCAGAGTATTTTTTGTGTAATGAACCGCATGATGGATGGATGTTATGAATGCTACATTGGGCATCGCATTGTCTGGAATATAAGAATTTACATATAAATTGAGAAGAAGAGGGGAAATATTGATAGGAAAACAATTTTCTTTTCTCAGGGTGAAAAAATAGGTAGCTCTAATTTTCAACAAACTCAATGACATTTCTGAGTGGTCTAAAATTGTGGTATTATCAAGTCTTGTTTCTGTTGCTCGTCCTTCGTGAGGTGACATGAAAATAAATCCACTCGAGATGATGGTGTTTATTTATGCATCGCCTCCTAATTGTTAGAAGTTTAACTTGGTCACGTTTAAATCAAATCGCTAACACGGTGCCTTGTTCAGAAACTGCTTGCTCTGGGCTTCTCACAGTGCTCAGGAGTATTTACACTCTGCTTCTTGCTCTGTCACTCCTCACCAAGGACCTGCCTAAAACGAGCACAGATGAGACGTTGTGTGTGCATGGATGTGTGTGTGTTTGTGTGTGTATGTGTGTGTGTGTGTTTGTGCGTGTATGCGTAGGCATCCTGCTGTTAGGTGGCCCAAGGGTTCACCTAACATGTATGTGAGGCCTTTCCAGCTGTGAAGGAAGAAAGAGGGCATATGGTAGAGTAACCACCTGCTTCTGTGGCTGCTAAATGGGCAGCCATAAGTTGTCTCACAGCAGGCTGTTACACTACTCTATACAGCATATTTCTTCAGGTGTCTAACAACTTTTCACCACTACAGAAGTGAACATTGCTACACAGTGTGTTGCATCAGAAACAGACGTGCATCGGAGAGCTGCATCAGAAGTAAACCAAGCAGGTGTGGGGATGCTGCAAAACTGGGGGGGGGGTCACATTAACTGCAAATTGATTTCACTCGGAAATAAAGGTCAAGTTAAATGGCTTGTGAGCCTGAGGCCTTGCTGTGTATTAGCAGCAGACTTGTGCTCTAACAAATTACCACTTAGGTGGCCCTCAGATAGCACAGTATAGAAAGCAAACTTGTAGGAGGCCCATTTTAAATGTCATTCTGTAATGATGTAAATTTCGAGACGTGTCTATGTCCCTTGACCATGCATTGGTTCACTAATGCCTCATAAACTGGTTTCCATGGAGAAGAGTTTTTGGGCTTTTTTTTTTCCAGAATGCATCTCAGCCTTAGGGTGTTTCAGATAGGAAAAATGTATTCTCTACATAATGCCATGCTTTTCAGTTATGGAACTGTTCTAAAAACATCTTTATTTAGATTCAAATGTTCAGGTACTATGTGAAACAACATTCACAAAGCGATGCACAGATTTCCATACCAGTAAAGTACCTTCTTTTGTGTGATAAACTGTGACAACTGAAAAACTATGAAGGACTGGGACCTGATCCATACCAGGAACCTTGAAAGCCAGAGACTGCATTCAACTAGGCTTTTTTCAACATCGCATTTGGCAACTGACTAAAGCTCGTGTCATCAGACATTCAACAAGAACTTGTAAATAATGGTCGCACAAGAATGTTTTTGTTGTGTTCTTCAACTTTACCGCCTTTAAACCAGAGTTCAATAAATACAGTCAAAAAACAACAGCAAAGTCTCAAATGCACAAGTAGAATAATTAATTTGAGATTTGAATTGAGTTTTGTCAGTACAGACCTGGAAATAAAAATAAAAAGCACTTCCTGTTCCTGTGTTTCTGCAACTGGCTATTAAGATTGCAAAATATAAATCCAATGCTTTTCATCTGAGATAAGCCCAGGAAACAAGTTATTTAATCCATGATTAATTTATGTAATACAGCACACCTAAATCTTTCTGACCTTTGTGCATTGTTATTAGAATGCCTCACTACGAGAGTAGTTAGAGTTGGAAACAAAATGGAAACAAATCATTTTAGCTTGTATTGACCAGGATGGTTTCCTACTAGTGCTATTTGAGTTGCATGTTATGTAGGCACTAGTAATGGTATGCCTGATTTGTTGGGGGTAGTAAAGTGTACTCCAGCCAGAAAAGGCAGAAGCTCTTATTGCAGAGTAAATATTGTTGTGGTAGAAACCCCTGTTTGTCAGAACAAAACTCAGTCCTCCCCCCAAGCAAGGGACTCGGGTCTAAAGCTCAGCAGGCTAATTCTCTTGTCTGATTACTCTGTGGCAGCTGAACGCTGTCTGCAATACGGACTCTGGCCATTTTGTTTTAACTGTGAAGACACAAATCAGATGCTTTCATACAAACACTCATATATTGTAGCTGCCTTTGTGTTGTAAACAGCTCTGTGTGTGTGTGTGTGTGTGTGTGTGTGTGTGTGTGTGTGTGTGTGTGTCTGTCTGTCTGTCTGTCTGTCTGGTAATTGTTTGTCATCTGTGAGTGCACCAGTAACTAGTTTAGATGGTGAACTGACTGAACATGATTATCTACCTCCTTTATAAATGTGTGTTTCATCTGAGCAGGTGGTACCAGCAATTTAAAATTGATCACTGCTCATTTTAAGTACATTCCCACCAGTGTACTGGCTGGTTTTTTTTTTTTTTTTTTTTTTTTTGTAAAGCAGACAATCTTCACCCTAGATTACTGTAGTATTGAACAATTCACAATAGCTAAAACATCCACCCATCAGCACCGCTCTATGGTGGGTGCAATAGCGGGGAAGTGGCAGTTTATTTTTCAGCTGAAAATTTTTATTTCAGCAGGAGAGTTCCAATGAAGAATCCCAGCTGGTGGCACATACTTATCTCATTCAGAAAACAAATCTACATTGCAGAAAATCACAACAAGCAAGCTTTCTGAGGAAAAACATTAACATAACAAATGACATATTTTGGATAAAGGACATAGCGATATCCATTCAAGTGTATATGGGTGAAAGGAATAATTAGAAGGTAATATAAGGAACTGAAATTATTGAATACAATGTTTCTAATGGCTTTAAATTTTAATTGAATCAATTGTAGTGACAAAATTATAACCTTTATTATATATATTACTGTGGTGGGTTGGCGCTCCGCCCTGGGTGTCCCCTGCCCTGCGCCCTATGTGCTCTGGGATGGGCTCCAGGTTTCCCTGCGACCCTCACCAGGAATAAACGGTTAAGATAATGGATGGATGGATTATATATATTAAATTTACATTATAAATAATGTAAATAAAATTTATAGTAGAAATTTGCACATTGAAACACATTGATAACATCTTACCATTTCTGTTGAAATACCTTGTAAGTACACTGATAGGCTTTAGTTACTGTTGTCAAAAGACAGATATGGTTTTTTACTTCTCCATACAAGCTTTGTTAAGGAATTTATTCATTACTTCGTCTCAACCATTTTAAACCTCGGCATGTTCAGGACCGATCAAAGCTTAATCAGTGTAAAATGTGAATAAAACTCATTGTTGAATTATTACTTCTCAAGACCGTGAGTCACTTTCAGCCTTCGGCTTTGATTTATGCAGTTGACTTCCTGCCCTTGTATTTTTGTCTGAGGGATGTTTTGGCAGCGTAGAGCTATTATGAGCGAGGTGCTCTTGTGTCTGCCAGGAGACGGAAATTTGAAGTGAGTTATCAGCACACCTTCCATAAAAACCTACACAACTGTTTTCATGGTGGACCTGATTGAGATTCAAGAATTGTTAGATTGGAGGTCTCCAATATCAATTGCTGTTAGCAACTCAATAATGTTCCTATTTTAACGTGCTGCAACAGAAAATAAATGTAATTTTCCTCATTTTGTTATCTAGACTTTCAAAGTCAAGAGAACTCTGCATTTGGTCAGCTTCTGAGAATTAAATCCAGCATGCCTTTGTCCAGCTGTCACAAGCACAGGTAAGTTGTCACTGAATCTGACTGCTCCCTCCATCCTAAAATAAAGTGAGTGGCAAGGTTCATGCTTGTTGATGTAATTACACCAATACTTCTGTCAAAACTCAGCATTGAACAGCGCAGACAGCAGAGGTCAGTTGTTTTTGATAAATTTTTTTGAGCTAAGTATTTTCAAAGTATTTTGTCATCAGATGTATTGTTCCAACAAATCACCAGCAAGCTTAAATTTACGAGAGTATTTTTCCAGAGCAGCAGGATTGAATCCAGCTCTTGGCATTGTGTGTGGAGTTTGTGTTCTCCCAGCACATGCCATACAAACAGCAGCCCTGCCAGTCCTCTTCCATTTACCTTACCATGCCAGCTCAACTGATGTCTGTTTCACCGATCATCTATGGTCCATTCAACCATCACCTGGTGATGCTGGCGCTGTATCATGGCATATGGGTAAAATGTTATATGATTAAGTAAAAAAATAAAAGGTTACTGAAAAATTTTACTCACCTTAATGTGCAGCAGACTGAATCTGCTTGTTATAAACACCTGGTCTTTTTCTGGGAATTCACATTCAGCCCTCGAGGCAGACTCACCATGCACACAGGTGCACATGACCGTGCTTTCTGCGACTCCAGTCCTCTTGTGAGTCTGTACCATAAGCCAGGGCTGCTGATGTGGTCTACAGGCCAGCTTCAGATTCACAGCCAGAGGCCATCACAACATGAGGCTGGCTTCTCCCAGCTCAGCAAGAGAAGATGCCATGTGAAGATCATAATGTTTCAAGGAGCAGCATTGGTGGTTTTCCACAATGCAGATGTAAGAGAAGGCATTACAATCATCCACAAGGGGGTGCGTCTCCACATACTTCTGGGACAGGCCTGGCTTGCACCCTGGTGTAATGGAAGCCAACCTGTCGGAGCTAACTCGCACAACTATAGCTTGCTCAGAGTTACCAGACAAGAGGATTAGCCCACTGAGCTAAAGATCCACGTCCTCTGCTTGGAGGAATAATCAAACTTGTCCTGACAATCGGGGTTCTACCTGCAGTATTTCTTATTCTGCTACATCAGCACCACTTTAAAAACATCACTTAGTGCTGACAAACGTCCATTCCTATTTGGTCAGAAAGCCGCAGCTACTCCCAAACGACCGCTGTCCACTTTGTCTTTCCTGTAAAATCTCAGCACCTCCATTCACTTCAAAGAATTCTGTTATGGCAGCAATATTTCTGAATTCCCCTCTGCTTCGCTTGATTAAAAGACTCGAATGAAAGCTGTCCATTCACTTACAGAGATATGAAATTACTCCCCTTCTGAGAGGTTTCACTGTACAATTTTTTAAAGCCTTCCAAAGCACATGGGTGGTGACAGAGAGTCACTGTCCAGCCACTTCAAATCACTTGCCCGCAAGCAAGACTTCATATATATATATAAAGGTTGCATGAATAAAGAAACTGATGTTTTAATGAGCTTCACGTGAATTATTGCAGTGAGGCCCTGTGTGTAATGAGTCAAGAATTGGAAGAATGCATTACAGCTCATGTTACAGATCACAACATTCCATCTTTATAGATCTGTACTTGTAAAAATTCTGTAGTCAGTCTGGACAAATGTTTGCTCTCCCACTGTGCAGGTACCTCTCAGTCTTTAGATATTGCACAGTGTACTGGGCTAGCTTCTTAAAAAAGGGGCAGATAGGAACTCAATGGGTGGAGCATCCAACTGGGAGGTGGAAGTGCTCTGGTTTCAATCCTGGCCCAGCTGCTAGGTGTGCCCCTGAGCATAACACTCAGAGCTGGATCCCTGGGTTCTGAGTAAGAGCTCCCACGGGGATGGGTCAAATGCAGAGAACAGTTTTGATGTAACAGGTATGTGTTGTCATATGTATATGTACTCAATGACAATAAATACTCTTCTTCTAGTGTCAAGGTAGCTGAATTTTAAAGATGGGGATTTCATTGTTGTTTTATTATAAAGCAGGCATGTAAAACAGATTTAATTTAATTTAATGTAGGAAAGCAATACATTTTGACATCTCATTTACGTAGATGGCATGCTTTTTCTCAGGGGATGAAAAAGTTGGAAGATGAAAGACAATTTATGATTTATTGCATCACCATACAAGCAGATTTGTATTGTTAGTCAATACAAGGTGTTGTACATCACTGTGTGTATATGATAGAAATAAATAACAAGTACAAATTAATTACAGTAATTAATCATGCTAAGAAATAACTTTTTCATTTGTGTATTTGTGAATGAATTGTATTGGTTTCTTCTCATCTTAGCTGCCTTCACACCAAACCCACTCTTTTTTCTTCTTGTTTCCTACACAGCAACCCCCCCAGAACCCCTACCTCGGCCCTGTATCAGGCTCCTGACACCCTGCTTGACAGTCACAAATGGATTTCTCTGGAGTGGGAGGAACTCAGCGAAGACCCCCAACAGGTGGTGATAATGAAGGATGAAAATGGAGAGAGAAGACAGATAGAAATTAGTCAACCCTGGTCCTGTGGGGGGTTGGGGGGGTGGCGATGGACCTCTGGGGATTCTCATCACAGACTAGCTTCACAAATAAACCTGAATTGCAATCTCTGTAAAAAGTTAATGACGTTTGAACTATTTATTACTGAAAGAGGAGGTGTAGAACATTTCAACGGGTTTCACTTTGGCCGCTACACAACACTTACATCAAAGATTGGTGCGTTTTACAAAGAGCAGACGATTGGAAGAGAAAGCCAGAGAAATTTTAAGGAGAGGTGTACTGACTCCTGAATATTTTCATAAATGCTAAAGCAAAAAAGTATTCATAAGCTTTTCAATACATTGCATATATAATGCAACTAGAATCTCAAGTTTAATTATAATTTTAATTTAGCCTAGTGATTATTTACAATTTAACTATGTATTATATTCACAATTACGAACATGGCTAATTTGATCTTAATATTCGTTCTTATATTTCATTAATGTTTTATAATAATCTTTTATATATTATTTAATGGTAATAAACTGAATCAGTGTTTGGACTGCACCAATACAGAGCAGCAGTTAGTGTAATGTGCTGACTGACAATGCATTTGTGCATATGTACAGGTTCAGAGTGGATTTCAGCCACCAAACTGTCTTCTGAGTGTTACAACAACAACAGTAAGCAACCATTTGTGCACAAACAGCAGAGGGAGATCAGCCTCATCACAGCACCTACACATCCTATTGGGGTCAGAATGACAAACATTTAATGAACGGATGTGGCCGTCGCCCAAGAAACGCCTTGAGCCTGAAGAGAGCTGTTCCCACAACTGGAGCACAGAAGGACTCCATAATGCTATTTACATTCATAGCCTCAATTTTCAACTGTGTATTCTATAATGTTAGTATGCCCAGGAGGGGCTGGGCAGCCAGTCAACCTTGGACTCCCAGAGACCCACAGATTTTTTTGGTTCCTCTCCTCTGCTGTTGTCTGACTTTATCTTTAGCTTTAAACCTTAATCATCCACCTGCTGTTACTTCTGTATTATCTGTAATTTCTCTCTGCAACAACTTGTGAAGGGCGCTATATCAAAATAAATTGAAATTGAAATTGAATTGAACATCCCTTTGAGGCATAAGAGGCATCACCTACTAAAACAACAGACGGTAATCCAATATTAAAGCACTGGCATTTTCTCCAGGCGACTTCAGCATTAATCCAAATGACCGTTCCGTGTGTCTCCTACATTATTGATGAGGAAAATTTCATTTATGGTTCCGCTGCCTCTCAGGAGGGAATAAACATTTAATGCTAATTAACTTTGAGGTCCCTCTTGCTAATGACACCATAGAGCAGAGTTATATTTGGTCTTTGCTCACCCCATTCTTGCATTGTATTTTTGCATGCATTTCAACCAGTCCTCCTGTGTCAGGCATAATAAATTGCACCCCCCCCCCCCCCAACAGTGAGTTATGCATTGTCCCATGAGCTCACCTTCTGCAGCAGAACAGAAGAAGACTTGTACAGTACTTTCCATCATTAGCTAAATCAGCTGGCACTGGAAAAATATTTGGCAAATGTGCGAAATTTCAACAGCAGCAAAACAAATACAGCATATCTGCTGGTGCTCAGTTCTGTGGATTGTGAGGTTTGCTGCTAACGACAGCAGCAGTCTGTCAGAGAGCTCATTTGTCACATCGCTGCAAATCGAGATACAGTCTCGCAAATCTGTTTTATGCGTAATCAGGAATGACCTCTCCTCCCACGACCCCTGATGTCTGTCAGCCATCGACTCAGCCCATGACGCAGAGGAGAACATGTGCTTTAAACTGCCATTCTGTTCTACAAGCTCGCTAATCTGACTAGATAAGGCTCTTCAGTTACCATTGTGGTTTTACTTTTAGGCTTACTGAGATCCTGCTGTGCTCTCCTGCTCTCTCAGCGAAGTCACTCTTAATCACTAGCGTGATGACTTTGAAGTTTCATATTTACCCATAAACCATGGGTAATTAATCACGGATTAACACCATGAGGAATTAATTACAGGTGAACGAGCAGCTAAGAGAGTGTGTCATCTAACTTTTTTCTTCCCTCTCCACTGTTTTGTTGTTCTTTAGATTTACAACAAAAACAGCTGAACTGGAGAAGGCACAGCATGTTTGTACTGCAGTTTTATCTGCCCTTGGCTATGGCACTTACAATTTAGGTCTTTTATGTCACGGTGCCACTGAATTTTTAATAACATTCTGATTCTGACTCTAACAGCTACAAGAATCGCAATTACAGTTCCAGTATTGCAACAAATAGTAGTGAGTATGCGACAGTGACCTGCAGAACACAGATAGCCTGGGCAGTACACAGGGCACTCTAGGCTCTGGTACCGGTGCTGTTAGATGGTCCGTGATCCGTTGCACAGCACAGAGACTGGGTTCTGACACCGCGTGAGGAGCCTATGGAGCACGCTGCTGCTAGTCAAACAAACTTTAATTTTATCCATCCATATTTATGGTGTCATTAATTCTCCAGCATACAGGCTCGAACTGGGCTGCTCGGAACACAGGACTGCCACTGTTTAAAAGCACAAGCCAATGTGGGCCTTAAGCAGAATCCTTTGGAAAGGAGCGACCTGAAAACAGGAGAGGTGTTTGTTTAGATTGCTGGTTTTTGGTTACCAACAAGGGGCTGGCGTTACCTCATTTTCATCCACCACTAAAAATAATCACCAGTGTGAGAAGAAGTGAAAATAACACGGCGCTCGCTTTGATTTACTACTTTATTAGCTCTGGTCAGAAATATGACGCCTGTGTGTTTGTCTACAAGCTTTGCTCTCAAGTTCGTTTCACGGATTCCTTTGACAGGAGCTGCTCAGTCCACATCTGTTTATCCAAATGAACGCTACATGCTATTGCGACTTTGGGCCTTCAACAAATGCGGGTGAACAATCCATCAAGGGAGGGACTGTGAATACAATTGGATATCGTCCTTTTTACTTGAGGGATCATCTGTTAGTGGCGAAAGGTGTGTTTGTTGTGACTACGGTCATGGATCACGTGAAGGGACAATGATAATATTTCAAGCTACCATTTATGTCACTGTTGCCAACTTGTATGGAAGTGTTCCGGTGGAAACTTTTCACCCTGAATTTCTTTTTTTTTTTTTTTTTCCAGAACATAAGGCACAAATTTCTGCTTTTCTTTTGTAACTGTGTAGCAGTTTAACAGCAAGACTGTTAATAGGGAGAAGTAAAAGAAAATTTGTACATGTTTTGGAATCATCAGTCAACACAGAAAACGGTGATAAATAAAAAGAGAGAAAAAAGGAGGGAAAAAAGCTATTGAAATAAAACCAAATAGTCTTAGAAAAAATGTTGAGCATGTTGCACTTCAGTATTGACAAATACGCTTCATAACATATTGTTCATGGTATCAGACTTGACTGGTTTCAAGGACATCGCAATGAGACTGCAAACATCTCTTTGTAGGACCACTGCATAATGAAAGCGAGAAATAACAACTCACCTAAACAGAGAACAACCTTCACACTTTGCTCTCGCTGTATCCGAAACACTCGCTTATGCTTTTAATTAAAAGCTCACCGCTGCACAAGGAAGTACAGATGTGCCGTACGAATCAATTACAAACAAATTTGTCTTTGTGCTAAATAAATCAGTCCCGTGTTAATTTGGTAAGCACTGACACGCCTCAGGAACGGCCCCGCAAACACGGAGGGGGAAGAGCGAGCCCCGGCGTCCTCCGAGGGCCCGCTACCCACCCCAGGAGTCACCAAACCCCGACTGCCTGCCTGCCGCTGGTGCGTGGCGGATGAAAGCCGCTTTTCATCTCACACTCCTGTGCTTTTTGGAGATTCCCCGTGCGATCAGACAGCTCCGAGCTCAGGGACCGAGCATCTTTATTTTTTGCTTCAGACTAAAACAACAAGGCAACAAGCCTCATTACAGGACGGCAGTCTCAAAGAGGCGCAGCACAACACTCGTACACATGCACGAGCGCTAAAGGCGTGCCACGCAGGTGCTTTCTTCTGAAGCAGAGAACAATGTGGTGCACAGAACAGCTGGAGCCGCATCGACGGTGAGAACACTCCTCCGCCATCAATGCTGCCATCCCAATGATGCTCTGCTATAAAACAGCCAATTAGGCTGCAGCGAAGCCTCGTAGCTCCCTTCCACACAGAACGGTCTGTTGCATGTTTCACACACTAGTCAGAATACCTGAGTCACTAAGAGCATTGCCAATGTGCACAGGTAACAGGAACAAATGTAGACCATATGAAACAGATTTAACTTGGGTACCAGCCTGGTACAACGCAGCCCATCACTCCCTTAGCAGGCCGTTTTTTGCCATGTAAGAGTTTTGTCTTTGGAAATGTGTCTCATTTTTTTAGTGTTGTCGTATATCTCTGGAAAAGAGTGTTGGTGGTCATAAGGGCAAGAACACTTTGCAGCAGGTGAAGACAGGTTGGTATTTTATTGCTGGGAAATTACAAGGAGAAAACAAAACTCCAATACAAAAAAAACAAAATTGCTACAGCTGAAACAAACAAGCATTAGAGTTCAAATTCCCACCAATGTAACAAACACAAAATGAGTCAGCAACTAATGAAAAATCCCAGGATAGAATACCTTAAGTGACAGAATACTAACATAAGTGAACAGTTTAACAATTAAATAAGTAGGGGGTGGAACCCAAACCCAGTAGGTTGGAACTGCCTGGAAGGCAGCTCTTATGAAATCATAATCGAAATGTAAGCCACTAATGATTGTGGTTTTTTTCAGATGAGTGAAAGTAAGGAATTCTATTTCTGGGAATTCCCCAGTGCTGTGCTGTGGATGTTCAAGTTTGCATAATGTGAATGTTTCCCATGTTAACCCTGAGTTCAGGTTGTGTTGGTATAGATACTCCTGTTGAACACCACTGTATGTGTGGTCCTATGCAATACACAGACCTAACCTACAGAGTTCAGCATGTATAGAACCAGGATAGCTTAGAGGTATGATAGATATTGGAACCAATTAATTATTCAGACCAGTGGGGTCAGTATAATCTTATTGAGAATAGCATAAAATTAAGCAGAAGATATCAGAGAGCTATGTTACCAATGGCACTACAAGACAGTCCCAGTTTACAACACTTCAGCACACTCCATTATAATTTACATTAAAATTAATTATATGTATGCCAGTGTTGTATTCAGTGAACACCCAAAGGAGCTCAATTAAAATAATCATTTTTATATCCTTAATACGTCTCGTATAATTAATTTACATGCATTAATTAAAAGTGACCTAAATTAAAAAATATAATGAAAATGTAATAAAATGTAAAGATTAGGATACCACAATCAATGCACATGTTCATTGGAAATGAAAACTAAAAAATTGTTTTTGCAAATAATCTTAATATATAACAGGCAAAAAGGAACAAAATATTTCAACAGCACATATTTTGCCAATCATATCACTTTTACTGTGTTTATAATTTTTTTTATTATGTAAAAGAAGATCGTGATGAAATCTACATTCTATAACTTTCTTTTGGAGGAAATTAAGGAAAATATGACAAGTCTAAATAACATATTTGACTTGAAACATTGATGCAGTTATGTTTAAAAAAAAAGCTATGCAATAATGAAATCCAGGAAGAGCCAGAAGAGAGCTCAGAAGAGGAATTAAACCCTTTGTTGTGCCTGAATATTTTAGCAGCTTGGCAGCAGTCAAATACAAACATTAATTAGAGGTCATTAGGAGCTGTGTTTGAGGCACAGACACCTGCACCCTGAGTCACAACTATCACTGTGACAACACACACACGCGCACGCACGCACACGGTATTACAAATGTGAAATGTGTATTAAAAATAAAAAAAAATGGGTATGGATTAGATGCTTTAGGGTTAAATGTGTTTTTTTTTTAGTATTTATGAGATTTTTTTATGAAAAGAAAAAGCAGGGGATACATCTCTCCATTTTGCAGGTTTGTGCCCTGACAGTTAGCACGTTGCTTAAGATCAGCCATCAGGCTGACAGCGGTCAAAGGCCTAGTTTCAGATGACAGGGGAGAAATCAAACATGCAGCAGTTTTCCCTCAGAGGACTGTAATGAATTCTGTTCATTTATTCTCCTGACGATTCCCTTCTCCTGTCAAACGGCAAGCAAAGACCATACTGCTGCTGAATTTTGCATGGTTTTAATTAACTCTTTTCAAAATAAAGATAATCCTGACTTGTAAGGACAAAAGTACATGTTCTGTCCCAAGTGTCAGTATGACAAGAAGCCTCTAGGCTCGGCAACATTGAAATGTTTGTTTATACACGGTGCTCTACTCTGTGATAATTCACATGAATGTATCAGTTTGTTAATGTACCGTACTCTTTACTGCTGTTTCTGCACTGATCTTCCTTCTCAGACGCGTTGAACGAGAATGCATTAGAGCTGTAAGTGTATGTGTGTATGCGTGTGTAGAACAGAATGTCAAACTGACAAGCTGAACTCCAGACTGAACAGACGCAGTCTTCCTTTGTGAGAAGCACGGAGTACTTCATGCACTTAGCAGAGCTCCATGCTGGGAGGTACAAGGCGTGCTCCAGCCCACGCCTTGAGGACATTTGCATGAAAATACCGTGGCAGCCTTGGACAACAAAGACATAAAAGAACATCTGGCTGCCTTTTTTACTCATGTTGTTTTACGAATGTAAAGACAAGCTCCTCTGTGGCATAAAGGATAGCATATATTAATTCTTTCTCCCCGCAGTTAGCAACAGGACCGGCGTTTTCTTCAAAGCCAATGCCTTCACCTTCCCTCTCAACAGCAATGTTTTTTGAGGGGGGGAATCTTTTCTGTTTCCACTGATAAGTCTTAATGCAGGAAACTGACAAGGTATCTTATTTGCTTAGAGTGAAACTTTGAAATAATTTTAAAGCAAGCCCATAGGTGAAAAATAAAAAAGTGGAAACTTATTAACTGGCTTGGGAACATTCAGAAAGCATCTCCAGTTCGAAATGGCCAAATTAAAATCTAGCCAGAAGAATCTACAATCTGAACACATGATTTCAAGGGTGTTTGTGGTTGCTTCAGTAAGGATGATGTGGACTTTTTTTTTTTCAAATAAGGTACCACTGTGTGGTACCTTATTTGAGGGAGCATATGGTTTACCTCAGTAATAAGTGCAATGTTTGCCTCAGCCTCACACTTATTACCAAGACAGACTGTACATGTATGGCCTGTGCAGTTTATTTTGGTAATGAGTGTGAGGCTCCCTCAGTATGGGTTGGGCAGTCTGTCTTGGTAATGAGTGTGAGGCTGCCTCAGTATGGGTTGGGCAGTCTGTCTTGGTAATGAGTGTGAGGCTGCCTCAGTATGGGTTGGGCAGTCTGTCTTGG
>JABJVR010003643.1:0-12203 GCA_025773905.1 Chitala chitala
ACAAAGGAGACAGTGAGGATGTGTGTGAAAGATTAACAAGCACAGAAACAAAGGAGACAGTGAGGACGTGTGTGAAAGATTAACAAACACAGAAACAAAGGAGACAGTGAGGGTGTGTGTGAAAGATTAACATGCACAAACAAAGGAGACAGTGAGGGTGTGTGTGAAAGATTAACAAGCACAGAAACAAAGGAGACAGTGAGGATGTGTGTGAAAGATTAACAAGCACAGAAACTAAGGAGACAGTGAGGATGTGTGTGAAAGATTAACATGCACAGAAACAAAAGCATCAGTGAGGATGTGTGAGAAAGATTAACAAGCACAGAAACAAAGGAGACAGTGTGTACTGAAGAATCCTTTTGGTGAAAGGTGAAACGTTTCTGCATACATGAGAAAAGTCTAGTTCACATGACTAAACTTCCAGATAACCTCACTTGGATCACTGAGAATCTTCATAGACAAGTTCAGCATGATCAAATTTTATTCCATTTAAAAGATCATACACAGAAAATACAGTTGGGTTGTTAAACCATTAAAAAATACTGTTAAAAAATTACAGCAACAGAAATATCACTAACCTTCATACATAACATTTTCAGCATTTAAAAAGAACTTGACATTCAAGAAAAACACAAAAACAGCTTAGTTGGCAACATTCCTCCATATTATTTCTGAAAACACAACTGTTTAATGCAGATACTGCAGTAAATATGATGTCACTTGGTTGTTCCATTAAGTTGCAAAAAACCCCAGTACCATTAGGCTGCTATACCTTCAAAGGCAGGCCTGTTGAAGTGCATAAAACACTCATCACCTGCACATGGCGAATGCCCGGAGACACAGTAAACTGCAACCGTTCCCGTCCTCACAATCTTTGGCTTGGATTTCCAGTGACTCAAAACGGCAGCAGAGACAGCGTGATTGTCACAGAAAAGCAGATTTACGGGAGTCACAGACCGCTCATGCAGCATGCAGATATTTTTACACACCCTTTTTTTAAAACCTACACAAAACATTCATATCTTTACAGGGGAGAAGAAAAATCATATGGTAATTCACGGTTTTATGCCTATTGCATCAACAGAGGCGAGGGTTAAACCCAACAAACAGGTTGGAGATTCAAACAATCAGTGTCTTTTCATTGAAACTGCCACCATAGCGTGCGAAAGGAAAACGAGAAAGAAGGATCCTGTGAGACACCAGTGCATTTACACTCTGTTACACCGCATATAGATTATTAACGGGCTCCTGTGCTGAGGCAGAACTAAGGAGAGCGTGGCATGGATGTGTGGACCGCGGCAGCGTGCGCTCCAGTAGGCTCGAAGGTGTGGCTCAGGTGACGTTTCTGGGAAATGAGCCTCATCTGCCGTCGTGTGCAATTTGTGTTACCCTGCAGAACACCCAGTGCTCCTCTGCATCAGGATTCAGCAGCTGACAGTTGTGCGTGTCTAACTAGTGAGATACTTGATATCTTTTAAGTGGCTCTGGAATATTAAAGTGTTGTTAATTACAGAATAGTCATAAAATCTCAAGCTTACATACAAATTGGCATGAAATGTGTTAGGACTATCAGATATAAATTAACGCGCTGTTCGCTGTCAAAAACAATGCAGCAAGATGTTCTGCACACTGCTGAAAGGTAAATACGCCGGCGTGAGGCTGGGCAATGCTGAATAACGCTTTGTGCAAACAGTCACAATTTGTCCTGATTCTGTGGTTAATGGAGCCTTCAGGGTGGTCAGTGTAAGTCGGGGGGCTGGTTTCAGTATCTCGTGATACACCTCTCCAGACTCCAGTCGACGTTCTACACAAGCATGGCAGGAGAGATGAAGCTGTCTTCCGGGGAATCGGAGTACCGTGCCTCTGGTTCCCCGTTATGGGCCTGGTTCTTCTCCCAGTGAGGTTTGTCATGTGCTGTGTCACCCAAGCCAGTGAGAGTGCTGTCCTCCTTGTATCCATTTTTATCTTTGTCGTAAATGTGGTCATCAAGGTTCTAATTATTTTGAAAACAGAACATTATGGCTTAATCAGACGAGCAAACCTTCACAGAGACTCATAGCAGAGTAACGATGTGAAGAATTGCACGCGTTTGTCCGAAAGGATGCGAGGATCTCACCGTGACAGGCTCCGCCTCCCTGTCTCCCAGTCCCAGCAGGTGCGTGTCTGGGGCGCTGCTTACATCACGCTACAGATGTACAGAATGAGCACAGAGTTAAAGTGACACAAAGGTAAGGAAATGGAAGACTCTTTTCACGACAGGTTTTATTTTTGAGCAGTTTCCTTTGTTACAGATAGTTTTGTTACTTGAAATGTGTTTGTAAATATCTCATAAAAAGACAAAATGAGGCTAAACCTAATGCTGAATGTACTGTATAGTCATAAAGGGGTATATTCCACATTTTCAATATTGAACATCCTGAGAGGTCATTTACTGATTGCATTCTTAACAATTCATCATTTGCTGAGCATCACTTAATGCAGACAAAAGAGTTCTTTGCTTTAGCATATAGGGTTTTGCTCGACTTCAGCTGGCAGATGTAATTAGGACGATAGAGGTGTCCTGATATTTTAACCAGAAAAACCAAATTTACTGTAGAGACACGATGGCATAAATCTGCATTTCTTGCTAAATTTCATTACACTACAATGGATTATAGAATTCACACAGCAGAGCAAGTATCTGGTGTCTCTTTCAAACATTTTCTAATTTACTTTCATACTGACAATTTCCAGACTGATTACCATTAAAGTGGAATAAAGTTCCAGACTGGAAAGTAGCACAGATGTCAGTCCTCAGCAAGTCACAGTGGATGGCAATACGTTTTGTGAAGGAGTTGTACTGTGTTGAGCATTAGCCAACTGTTTTCAGGTTGTAAATTAGGTAAATGGACATTATCAACACATTCACTTGGAGTTAGGCTGCTTGGTGAGGAATAGTTCTCTTTTCATGTTCCACACAAACTCTCCCCTAAACACAGCCGTGTACCCTCACTTGAGAACCAGTGTTACAAACTGGGTAGAAGTTGAACTAGCACGCCTGACTGCTTTACCGTTGCCGTAGTTACACCACAGTCATTCTGCAAAACACGAACAATTGAGCATTTCTTGGCCTCCACAGCAACAGACTGTGCCAGACTACAAAAACACAGCATCGAAAAGGGGAGCAGGGTCCAAGGCCTTGTGGGATGACATTTACTGAGCAAACTGTTTGCCGTAGCAGTGACTTTCCCCCATCTCTCCGGGGTCATCGTGGAGGATGGTGGCAGGCAGCATGAGACAGACACCAAACAGACAGGACAGGGACCAGAGGGCTCGGAAAGAGCTGCTTCCCCACAGAGCAGTCATCCAAAGCAAACATGGAGCCCAACGTGTACTGTGCAGCGTGGCTTTAATGAGGTTCACCTACACGTAGCTGAGCAGCATCTGTCAAGGCTGAGCTCCAGCTCTTCACAGCTACAGCATTACATGTCGCATGCGCAGGGAAAAGCACACACTGGGTTTCCAAGCCACAGGCTCAGATGTTTGGCACCAACGGGTCCCATTGAGTCACTGTACCACCCTGTATTACCCATCCTTTACATTTCATCCTAACTGCTTTAATTAAAAACTAAAGACAGCAACAAACTTATGTTTAAATGAACAACAGTTGTCTAATCTATGACTTATGAAGGATGTCAACCGACTGTGGCCCAGTGAAGGCAACATCAACTCTACCTTTTCTGTCGAGCCGCTGGTCTTGTTGGGAGGAGGAGGTTTATGTTTGGGAGGTGCACTGAATGGAGAGAAAGGAGAGACAGAGAGAGGAGGAACGATGACTTTACTGCAGAGGCTGGATGTCACAAGCGATGACCGAACGCGATTTACACGGGAATTCTTAACCACTCACTCTGCATTCTGTCGTTTATGGATCCACACGGCAACCACGCTTAATATGGCAATCAGGATAATTGCAGCAATAATTCCACCCACGATAGCACCCGATGTTGCTCCTTGAACCGGTAGGCTGGTATCTGAAGGAAACAGAAGGAATCTTTATAAATATTGATACCATATCAAAATGCCATCACAAATATTAACAAATGACAGGGGTTCTGTTGAATGAATTACAGCTAGAAAACAACAACTACTAAATATTCAACCTTCCACAGACATGAAGGGACATTTTAATTACACAGACTTCCAATATGCACTGTGTACACACACGTATAGTAAGGCCTTCACTGCATGCATCAAATGTCTCACGAGTTCACTAATCAGTGAACTGATATTTCATTGCTGTATTGTTTGAATCAAATTACTACTTGGACATGAAACAAATGACGTCTGTGTTAAGTAAATTCTACACTGCGGTGTACAGTTACAGCTTTGACTACAGACACAGGTGAAGAAGCACAAATGCACAAAGAGAACATTGTCCTCAATATTCTTGCATTACCCTTTTTACCCACCAGGAGGTGCTCTGAGTGCACCCAAACTGAATACTATTAAGAATCCCACAGAAAAGCTGAAGTCAGACTTAGCAAAGCTGTTGTCACGTTGCTGGTACTGGGGCAGATGCCTGTGGTTTTGGCACTAATGAACTGCTTCAGACAGGCTGTGCCTTTCACAGTCAGGAGCCCTGATTCTAGAATGGCCCATTTACCAAGACTCTATAGGAGACTGGCAGACACGTGCTACAGCCACATGTATAGCACCTCAATCTCTCAGCTGCACTGAGGCAGAGCTATCACAGGATATGCACCGACTGCATGGCAACTGCACTACATATTGCTAAGATACCGGGAGCAACCCTTGGAGTGTAACGCCTGATGTGATCGGTGGTGAGCTCATCTGACCTGGAGGCCAAGGCACTCTAGTGAGGCAACATGGACACACGCAGCGGGCACACTGCTCCAGGCCTTTGTTGTGCCACACACACACCCCTCCCCCTACACGGCCTGTTTAAATCACCCAGTTCCCACAATGCCACTGTCAATGACTGAACATGTTGGTGGCTTGGACTACAACAAGGGCAGAAGCAGCAGGATTATCAACATCATATAGCAATGTGAGCACATGGATGGGATGGCAGGAAGACAGACAGGACGTGGACAGCCTAAGTGAGACAGGCATTTTAACTGTTAAGGTCCCCATTACCTGGAAGGTACACCAAAGTGGCAGCCAGAAAATAAAACACTAAAGCTACAGGCTTAATGTGACATTTCAGATCTCCATCAGTTCTTCATCATACATGCTCTTCACAGCCCTGTTCCCTCGTCTCCCCCTGTTCCACGCAGCCTGTCGGCGGTGACTGAGCAGAGAGGCAGGAGGGTGGAATGGACAGCGCGGGTGGGCACTGAGCGTGTGCAGCAGATCGAGGCCTGCTGAGGCGTGGGCCGATAATTAGCACTTGTGGGATGTCGACTGTAAAAACTCAAAACCATCTGAAGACACGTCGACATCTTTGCTTGCGGTTTAGTTCCCATCTTTATACGGCGGTCATCTATTCGCCTTAACTGGCGCAAACCTACTTAGAGCGCAGTCATGAAACCATCGTCCACGCTGCCCAGGTGTCGAGCTCCACATCTCTGTGCGTGTACACTCAGCGTCTACACCTGCTGTTATTGTCCACTTTAAAACTACCTGTTGCTTATGTTGAGACCTTTGGCAAGCTACAAACCGAACCAGAACGTACCACAGATAGATTATAAAATTAACTTCATCAAGGTGCTGGTATTCATGATTGATGCTTCGACTTGTGAAGATAGCAGATTTGGAAACATCAGTGGTCACAGTGGTCACTACTAGGTAGAGTAGCTCTGCTTGGGGTACTTACCGAAGGCACACAGATGCAATAACAGAGACAGAACTCATTTCAAAACAAGATCAAAGCAGACCAGCACGGCTGAAAATCAAAGCATGAAATCCTGCTCTGCAATTGTTACAGGACAGTCCTGTACTGCTGAGAGCTGCCCTTTATATGACCAAGGTTCTTCTTTCCATCCCACAGCAGCTTGATCAGAAAGTACTGTTTGTGAAGCCCTCGTCCCAGGTGAATCTGTATCCTGGTAACCAGCTGAATAAATAACGAGGGAAGGTCTGAGTGGCTGCGAGGGAGAAACAAGGGCGGGGGAGGGGCGTGGGCAGGCAGGCATCCAAGAGGAGTTAAGACCACGGAGTAGGAGAGGGACATCTGCAGCCAGGGTGAGCACAAGCCCCTGGCCTTTCAGACACCAGAACGACCCCCAGCCCACACAGCACCCGGCAAGAACATGATCATGGCGTGGCTCCAGCGCAGGGTCTCTGTGTTTATACTGTCTGGGGATTAAGGTTGATGTCAGTGACACTGCGTGCCAGCGTGTTCCAATGTGTGCGATGCAGGGGGGGACAGTGTGTTCCCTGTCATGCCACATTAAGGTGTCTGAGGGCTGTGACAGGACTTGGCAGGTCCCAGGTCTTCTCCAGCAGAGCTGCTGTGTGGGGAGGGGCGCACACGTCACGTCACCTTGGCAGATGGCCGGTGATTACATTAACTTCCTTCTCCCCCATATGGCTTCAATACCCACCCTCCAGTTATGCACCCCCCCACACCAAACCCCATTCTCCACATACTCACAGAACTGGCCTGCTGCCAGGTAAAAGGACATCATTACCAAAAACTGTTTTTTTCCCCAACTGGCGCCATCTTCACAAAAAGCCCTGAAATGTGTAGATCACTCATTCCACTGGGAGAACGTCACCAATCATGTAAGTACTCAGCTAAGCTGTTGGACCTCCTGGGCCAGAGTCTTCCTCTCTTGCCAGACCTCAACTGTGGATTATTTATCTTCCACCTCAGAAATGTGTTCCAGCTGGGATGTTTGTGGTGAACTTTCTAACCCCAGCTCAACGTCAAAGTGGCCCCCTCCCAAAAGCAGTGTGTCTGGTGAGGGGGACGTACTCGATTCTGTTTGTTATTGTTTGCCTGCTGTCTGCTTGAAAATCTCTGGCTACAGCAGACTTTAATTACTGGGACATATCCATCCTCAACATGATACCCTCCCAGAGCATTCCTCATGGTCTCCCCAACATGAGACTGGTGTGCACTGCAACCATACTTAGTGCTGAAGATCAGAAATGAACTGACATGGCTAGAGTATGATAACTATGATTTTTTATGGCAAGGAAGACCCTCTCACTCGGCACGATCCAAGCTCTCGGGAACAAACCTCTGCACGGGTCTGACTGGCACTGCGACCAGCACTAACAATCCCCCGACATCTCCTGCTCCTCGCTGTCAGGAACGGAGTAACCGAACAGCATTTTGCATAGTGGAGAGTTTGACAACAGAGGGCGCAAACCAACAGACAGCAAGACGTCTTTAGACTTTGTGCAACAAACTCAGTTCTCCCTTTGTGGTTGACATTGTTCAAGACACAAAACTGTAGAGGCGTTTTTTCTGCCCACACTAAACGACACGGCTTTTCCTTACATACAGTCTACACAGCAGGACAGTTTTGACAAATACGAAGGAAGGGAGGAAGGTAGGAGTAACTCAAAACAACGTCTTCTGCACGAACACCTAGCCTTTCTTCTGTTCTTTCGCTCCGCTATACCAAAAATACACACGGCTGTGTTTGCTGAGCTACCGCTCCCCCTGAGACACAGCAGCCCACTTATCACGGAGCTGCTTGCGGTACACGGAGAGATGACACAGCCACCGCTCCTGAGCAGTTAACCGAGAAGTACGGGCCGAAACCCATACAGAACGTGGCCCCAGCGCCTCCCAGCAACGGCGCACATCGGCTCTCCGTCCACTCCAAACACCCACACGCCGCCTAAAGCGTACTTCGCGTTCAGGGGCGGGTGTGAGCGTGATCGCAGCTGAACACATCCCCAGACTGCTCATGCATGCAGCCCACGCTGGCGCGCACCACCGAGAGCCACGCCAGTGTGATGGATGCCTCCTCAGATTTATCGGGCATCGGTTTCGACGCTATGTGTGTGTAAAAAGCAGCCTCTCACTGCAGAGTCACAGCACCAAACCTAAAACGGAGCCACAGTGTGGCAGGAAAGGTGCACGTGCACTCAACTGAAGATTATTCTCACTTTCTTGCTGCAAGTCCCCCCCCCCCCTCATTGTTAGTATTTAGATGTGGAATCCACACATTTTGCTAATTGAATCCACGTGCTATGGGTCTGATTCACAGACAGTAAATGTTACTGGTATGCAAAGGCATTAACCATATTCACAAATACAGGGACATTCACAAGCACATGGACACACATCACAGACATGCATGCCTGTTTTCAGTACTTGCTACATGTGTGCAGTTATGGATGCCAGTTAGACTCAGCAGCAGAACCACCTTATGGATGCATATCACCCCTACCCTTTCAGAACTCTAAACACTGCCAGCATGTTGAAAGACCCTTCGTGCGTTCTAAAAACGAATTTCGTTTTAAGTGTTTTAAAGGGACGGGAAAAATAGTCATTCTGCAGTAACATATTCAGTAAACAATTATGAGTCTGTATCAGGGGACCCCTTTGATTTTTGTCGTATCTCATTTGATTTTGTGAGATTTTAAAGTTTTACAGTGGAAGAAAACAGGTCAAAAATACCAGGACCGGTACTGAAAAAGGTGCAAGTACAAAGAACCTCGCACTGGAATTGGATCAACTCCAATTTCTTTTCATCGACAAATTTCCAGAACAAAAGCTCTAACTACCATTTAGAAGTGACACACTTATGATCACACATATGACTAGTGCACGTCAAGCTGACTTGCAAGATTCTCCGCCTTCGTCTCTGTAGAGAGAGGTAGCGAAATGCCACTCCTAAAAACCCACAATGATGTCATGAGATTCCAAGCAAACGTTGCATGGCCCCGGTTTCTGGAAACATGCGCCTGGAGTGTCTCATCGTCACATGACCAGAGTCGAACAATCACCACTTGACACTGAACAGGAACTTAGACAGCTTTGCAAACAGAGATAAAAATACTTCCTCATGGAGTTGGTGAAATATAGGCTTACACAGTCAGTCAGTTTCTCTCTCTCTCTCTCATACACACACTTCCTGACTCACTAAAATGAAAACCACTCCCTGAAACCTAGAACCACTTTATCTTCCACTGAAACTCACCTCCAATTACTTCTTTGCTTTCGCTTGTCTCGCCTTTCAGCTGAAAACATGGTTGATGTTATGAAACACTAACCTATAAACTGGGCGAGCATGAGTGCATTTTAAAGGCAGTGGAGAAACAGACCATGACAGAAATTTTACCTTTTGGTTTAACTGGACTAGATGGTTGTCATGACAATAAAGCTCTTTTGAGAAACTGCAAATATTGGAAAAGGACAGATGGAGTGGTGGAATGACGTGAAAAAGAAAAGAAAGAGAAAGAAAAACAACAGAATAATTAAACAGGGGCATGAAAGCGATTAATCCTCACTTGGAGCAGGATGACTGTCCTTCACAAAAATCACTCTCAAACATATATAATAGAACATAATTGAAGAAAGATGCACAGGAGAATAAGTCAACACTGGATTACAGCTGAGATGAAATATAGAAGTGTCAAAAAACATGGTGGTTTGTTATGACCCAGGGCTATGGTGATATTTGTGCTAAGGCAGCTTTGGCTGTGTTAACAGTCTCAAAAGTGACATCACATTGTTCTTGTAGAGCACAACACCATCACGTAGCCAGACAGCAGCGCTCCGAGACGGGAATTAGGGATCCTCTCCAGAGGCACCGTGCAAATTACTGTATCAATATTCATTTGAATGTCTCGCGGAAAGATGAGGGAGCGAAGGCATGACCGCATTAAGGGAAGAAGTCTGAGTCCGGTTGTTACATAAGCAGTTTGCGTTTGAAAACCTGCAGCGTATGACCTTTAAAGGTGAAGGTAAGTGTGATGAGACAGAGCGAAGGAAAGAGGAAGGAATGAAGAATGTGAAGGAGGTCTTTTTCGCCCTCACCCTCCCGAGCACCACTATATTCTGTCGTCACTGTACACCCATCTTTTTTTTTTTTTTTTTTTATTCCCTGAACCATCCGTCCCCATCGCTGTTCATCTGCAGTTTGCCCCACCCATCTCTCCCTCTCTCACACAAATGAGTCACTGAAGCAGGTCAAGTGTAACAAAACTACCCCTGCAGCTCGACCTGCCAAGTGGAAGCGCCGGTTCACTGCAGCAAGACAGACAGCGCAGCGCTTGAACAGCACACAAACAACGCTCGCTCAGACACCCTGAGCCAGAGAGCAGCCCCGCTGAGGAACGGCACCCACTATTAAACCTCGCCGTGGCTCTGGTGTGTTCATTTATGCCCGCCTCCACCCCCTTTGAACATTATATGCGGTGACAGAAAACAGAAGTGATAGAAAAGACACTAAATATAACGCGCGCGGCCATGATGTCGCAGCTAACCACACGTTGCACTCGTGCCTTTCCACAGGAGGTGCCGTTTCACAGAGCAGAGCGGCAGCATCTAGGTGTGCACGGTGTATCACACCTGAAGGACAGAGGCCCCCATCCTTCTGAAGGTGAGGCCCTGCCTTTATCCATCCTCCCATGTCCACACACAAGCTGATACACCTGCCCTCAAACTGAGGACAGGCCTTGAACCTCTGACCCCACCCACGGCACTCAGTGACAGTACCGGCTGTCATCGCTACAACCAATCGGCATACAGCTCTGATGAGCAGGAGCGGACACTTGAGGCATGGAACAAGCGGCACAATGCTCTGTCAGATGGATTATTTCAGCCATGCTACATCCATCTCCTTTAATCATCACAACCTCTCAAGTTGGGGAGGCGGTGGGGGGGGCCTTCGGAACATGCCAAGAGGGAGGGGAAATGGAGGGGGGGAGGTAATGAAAAAAGGGAGTAGAGAGCGATATGGAGCAGAAGGATGGAGAAGACCAGAAGCTGTCTGTTTTTTTGAACCCTGGAGAAACTGAGCCTGGCCGTCTGTGGCTGCCACTTGTGTCTCCACAGAAATTGGGTCAGAAATGTACATCATCACCTGGAAGAGGAGGCATGAAAGTAGACTGGCTGTTAGAGGTAGGAGGACAAAGAGGTAAACAAGTAGTGTAACAGCAGAGAGGTGAACAAAGGGCAGAGAAAAAAGGCTTTGTGTCCACAGGAAGAACGGGTTCTCCCAGTCAGCATATTACGTGTCTGCACTACCAGGACCGCGGTCATGTGACCGTGGCCACAATACGCTGAACTGGCTCCTCTGCTCTGACACACGCTGCTATAATAACACAGCGGGAAATCCAGACCACAAGAACAAAATCAGCCTAATCCCCTACCCCTGCCCCCAAAAGAGGCTTTTTTGTTCCTCCCCTCAGGAAGACAGACAGCAGGACGGCTGGCCTGCTTGTTCACAAAATGCTGAATTAAACATGGAGCACAGGGCGATCCACAGGGGCCTGGGGGGGCTGCATGAACACAAACCCTACCACACGGTTTCAGAATGTTATCTGTCGCGGGAGTCTATTCTTGGGAGCTCACAGAGTGTGTGTGTTTCTCCATATGGGCCACAGCTACACATCACAAATGACCCTCCCTTCTGCCCCGTTGGTGATATCAGCCCAGACGAGCACTGGCAGCACCTCACTACAGCCACTCATTTATGAGGTAAGAGACCATCGAGGGGGTTTCAGGAAACCCAGGGAATGTTACATTGTACGGCTCCTAAGAAGGGGGATCTGAAGAACGGCACCAAACCTCCCCCACAAGCTGCTGTTGCTCTGCATTTTGGTCCACGCCCCCCCAGCGAGCGTTGTTTTTTTGGGCTTTTGCCAGCTTTGACCATGAAAACCCCCCAGCCCAGTCAGCTGTACTAAGGAACCACCGCCAGGATTCATTCGATTGGGTAAATACTAGGCAATCTGATTACATGTGTGTCAATCTCAAGTGCTGAAGCGCTTCTGTATGTTTGTTACATCTGTCAAGACAACCAAAACGCTTAAGAGCACTGTTCTTTTAGCCGCCGCGGCTGCTGTCGTTTGGCCGGCCCTGGGATTCTCCCACTTTGATCAGCTGCCTGCTGTACATTTGCTTTGACAGTTGAGGAGCCGCTCCACTTCAGGAATTTTTCAAGAGGAAATCCCCCAGTGGGCTGCTGTTTTTTTTTTTTTTTTTTTTTTTTTTCTTTCTTTAATTTAACCTCAATTTTTTCAGCAAATGTACAGTAATATAAGTAGGTGAGGTGTTTACCCCCCCCCCCAAA
>JABJVR010003644.1:0-11534 GCA_025773905.1 Chitala chitala
TATTCCATAGACTAGGGGCTCTGTAGCTAAAAGCTCTAGCTCCAATACATTTATGTATGCGTGGAACAACTAGTAGGCCTGCATTCTGCGATCGAAGAGAGTGGTTTGGAGATAAACCATAACATACATAGACAAAACATAGTCAGTCTCACAAATTTGTCAGACGAAATGTCACAACAAAAAATATAGTACATAAAAAGCAAGCATGATTACACAAGAAAGAGGAACTGGAACTGTTGTGTGGTGTACAACAGTACACAAGACGACTGTATGTAAGGAATATGTATGTTCTACTTAGAACAATGGTTGATACGCTCATAGGAGATGCACAGGCACAGGAAAACAGTGATGCACAAAGAAAGGTCTATAGACAGAGAACGAAACAGATGTGCAAGCAGGAAAAAGGACAGTCAGACAGATGGAAACAAAGGCAGGCAGGCACGGACAGACGGGAATACGAGAAACAAGCACAGAAAGAGAGAGTGAAAAATGCAAAGATGAACAATCGGTGGCTATGAGCACCTACCCAGGAACCTGGGATTCTGCTGAGCTCGGAGTTTTGCAGGTCTGGATTCTGCAGCAGCAGCCACTTACGTCCCTCCTTTGCCCAGTTTCATGGGGTGTCGGATATGAGACTCAGTTCTGCCCTCAGTCTGGGCCACGTCCATTCTAGACCCTGAAGCAGACATCTGCATTTGATTGAATGCCAATGCAAATACTGCGGCCAAAGAGATTTGATGCCCAGGCTGGATTTTGTCCTCCACTGATATAGATGTTTAGATTAATTTTCCAAGGAAATTAGGCAAAGTGCTTTTAAAAAAAAAAAAAAAAAACTGAACAAATGCAGTTTTAAGTTAAAGGTAACACGCAAGCAAATTGAAATTGATTTCTGTAAAAATGCTATCGAATCATGTGTTAAACTTATTTTAGGGAAGAGTCTAAAGGCTCAGTAGATCCAGTTATACGAGTGGTGGAAATGTACATGTTAACCAATCAGAAATGAGGCTGGAAGGGCAATTCTTGTTGGAGAGAGGGGTGTGGTATCCTGTATTCCATACAAAAAAATTGTTGTACAGCAGTAAAGGCCTTGATTCTGTTCAGATGTCTGTGTAAATGATGAGGATGTCTCTGATCAGCCTTTATATCAAGATCGTCCAACACGAGTTAACCAACTTGCTTACTTTGTCTGACTCGCCACCAAACATTGAAATTATGGTAGGTTATGCCTCTAAACAAGGACATTTCTGTATTCTGTGGTGCTATATGAAATTGTTAATTAATAAAATTATGTTCACTGGTTTCTAAACTATTGAGTTTATTACACAAGACCAAAATACACGTGCACCTATTTATCCTGAGGTATCTCAGTAGCAGGGCCAGCTGTAGCCTTTTGGGGGCGTCCATCAAAGCAGCTCAGGAATGTGTTGATCCTCCTTGATGCAGAAGGAAGTATGTTTTTGTACATTATGGGCACATCTTGTACAAAGTTGTTTAAAGTATTAGAGGTAAACTGTAAATAAGTTCTACTTATAATGTCAGTTTAGTATCATACATGTTTACCACTAAATGAACAGCAAAATTAAATTGTGACAGGCCTTATTAATATTCACTGCCAAAATTTAGGATTTTGGGCTCTTGTAACTGATAAATAACAATTACTTAATATATTGTACTGGTTTTAAGACTTTGGTGCATCAAAATTCACTTGATTTATGGTCACAGCTGTACATTATCAATTTATCAAGTGTTTTACAACTGCCTTAACTGCATCAACAACATAAAATAGCAGAACTCAGAATTTGAAATCTTCTTCTGTCCTTTTCTTAATCTTTTTCTCCTCTCTGTAGTGGCTGTCCTGTAACCAGCGTGCATCAGGAAAAGACTGATAAATGTTAAATGTGTCTTTGTCATGTTAAACATAACCCGTGTATCTGTTACAGCAGTAAGTCCAAAGTGCGAAGATGTTTTCCCGTTTTGTGATTGTGTTTGGTGAATGAGTATTAGCTGGATGCTATCGGTGTGGACCGTTGGCTATCATGACCTCCCCAGTAATGTCTTCACAACGGGTCGACTTGAGTGATCATAGGCTGTTATGAAACTGTGTAATACTCTTTAATTAGAGAGAGGAAAAAAAACAGTTTCAGTCACCATTGTTTTCTGCTGACATGGATCAGCTTATCTCTGTCATACAAGTCCTTAACATCAGTGTATTTTTCTATGTGGCTGTGGCAGGGCCCCCTGCTGGTCGGGGGCCCTAAGCAGTTGCTTATGTCACTTATGCCCAGAATAGTCACACTGAGCACCATTGTTGGAATACAAGCACCAGCTGAGTAAAGACTTTCAGAGAAGGGAAGTGGTACAGGTTACCACAGAAATCACTGCCATGGTAACACATTTGCAAAATTCATCCATTATTTCTTCTTTTATTAAAAGCAAAAGGTCACAGAGCTCTTTGTAAATATGATTCCTGGACTGAGGCACTCTCAAATGGACACACACAAGTTCACAGTAATATGTTCAGTCACATGCAGAAGGACACACCCAGACTTGCGTGCTTTTCCGGGATCAGAGGTCATGCTAACACAATACTACTTTTAAATGCTTTCAAATTGGGGAGTGCAGCCCCACCTCCCTGCCACTCCTTTACTTTGGACCGTGACCCCAAGATCCCGCAGATCTTGCAGCTAACTCAACATGCCTAACTGAAGGACCAGTGGTGCTATTTTTATGCACTCTACACTCATAACAACAAACAAGGCTGTCCTTGTCAGGCAGACGAACACAGCTTTCCTATTTCAACAAAACAGACCTCTTTAATCTTTGTGTGGGGTTATACATGATGCTGCACTGAAACTGTGACCAAAAAGTTATTTTTGCGATGTTGAAATGGTGAGGGGTAGTCACAGGTCAGTTTATCAAGATCCATCTCGTGCTGGTGACCTTTCAACAGATGGATTTAAAAAGACAAGAAAAACAAAAGTTGTGCAAACTCTTTTCTGACCTGTTCTGGCTGAGACGTATCCAAACTCACCGCCTGCTGGTGAACTGAGGTCCTAACCAGTTTAATTCTCCACTTACTTTTCCTTTCCTGGGAGGCAGATAAGACACTTGCTCACTGTCCAACACTGACAAACTCATTAACGATCACAACACCTAGAAAAGTAGAGTAGAAATTACTCATCTCTTAACTTCACCCCCATTTCATTTCAGAAGTGGCTGCCTGAACCTTGACGGAAGCGCCAATGTCCTCTTCCTCTACCAGCACGTTTCCACAGCGCTAACAACTGACGCACAAGAGGGCTGGCTCCAAAAAGCCATCCAGCCGCCAAGCCAGTCGATGGATTAGAGGGATACGCTGCAAAGCCGGTGCCAACAGCCCGGCTCTCGCCAAGCGCATCATGTAGGCCAGTGCAGCTCAACAAATGCTCTGCACTGTTTGCTTTGTGTTTTTATCTTTGCTGGCAATTTGCAATAACCTTGCCATTTTTTTTTTTGCTACCAAATGTCCTTATCCCTTCGTCCATTGATGGCGTATGAAAACAAATTTGGCATTGCAACCCACACAGCAAAAATACATTTATAAAAATGGAATTATTTAACTGGAGGTTAGCAGCAGTGCGGCGATAACCCAGGCCCTTTGACATTTTGCGGTGGAAACCAGAAATCAGATTTAGCCCTTCCCAGTGCTTGCACGAAGGCCAGCACTATCTTGACTCTCCACAGCTCTGTTCAGGCCTAGCTCACGCAGAGCAGATAAAGGACCGGACTGTACCATTCCTGCAGAAGAAAATGCTTTCACCTCCATCTGCACCAGGGGTGAGTTAAGTTCAAGCCATTTCCCAGCATTTTTTTTTTTTTTTTTCCCCCCCCAAACCATAACTTCCCCTCTCCCACAATGCAACAAAAGCAGAAGACTACCAGGACAAAGTCGGCATTTGTGCAACTACTGTAAGCCATTTTATTTTATTTCATAGTTGCTGCTTTTGGGTTTAAGACAGTTCTCAGGCCTTATGGGATGTGGTCAGTGGCACTGCGCACCTCCCAGTCTTGAGTGCACATGTACTTACCATGGAGGAGAGTAATATGCCCCGCAGGTCAGTGAACCCTGAGAAAAGGAGGAGCACCTCCATCACTTCCTAATGGTTCTGTTGTCACTCAGAAAAACTGCCGTTTCCCCACAATGCCCTCAGGCAGTTTTGCCTCAAACACAGTAGTGTGATTTTCACTGCTGCGGTGAGGCTAAGCCTCTGTGCTCTCCTGGCTCGCTGTCCTGTCTCCTGCTCCCACGCACAGCGCAAGAAGATTAGGAGGCAGAGGCCTTCTGGCAGCTGGAACGAGCTCAGCGTGGAGCGGAGCTCACGCAGAGGAAAAGGCACTTTTACTGCCCTTTCTCCGCAATTTGGGCTTTTTCAAAATAGGAGATGCACTCAGAGCAAGAGCGACGCAACCTGTGAGAATCTGTTCTTCTGCCTTGTAACATGATAGAACGGCCCACAGAGACCCTAATGCACACCGAGTCCCTTTTCACAGGAATCCGAAGGGCAGGATGTGTTGGACGATTGTTGCTATCTCGCAGGAGGATGAAATAATAGAATCTTGCAGGCCTCCATGGCAGCATGTGTAGCTGCCAGCCTAGCTGAGACTGCACACTGAGGTACTCTCTACCAATTAGGGCTAAGACCATGAACAATAATGAATAACATTATCCCTAGTCAAATGGTACCTCTTCTAAATACATTACTGTAAAACGTTAATCAGTATCATTTACTTTTAAATACTGGAGACTAAACAGTGCTGAAATTAAGTTACACAGATACTCAAGTATTCATTTTCTTGGACACAAAAGATCATCTCATGATTATCCCCTTGGTAGCACTAAAGAACATTAAATACTTATAGACCATATATAGTAATATTAAATCATGTAAAACAATGTTTTCATCACATCCATTACCTGGCAGACTTTGGGAGCGTGTTATTTAGAATCTGGAATATTCCAACAGCTGGGAGAATTTTTCCTTATTTGTTGAAATCAAATCACAAAATAGTCTGTAAGAGAACATATAAGAATAATACAACAAACTTTAATTTATTATCGTTCTTTATAAAAAAAAAAAAAAAAAAGCAACTGAACAAAATTTCTTCAACTGACAGTACATTGGAGGTCCCCGTGAATTGCCATATGTAGACATACATTTTTCTGTAATTAACAGAGCGCCACCATGTGGTGTCACAGCAATCTGCACCCTCAAGCTAAACACAATGAATAGTAAGAAAGCTTCAGGCAGAATAACAAAACTAAAAGTAAACGTCTGGTACTGACTTTCAAGTATGCTTAAAACAAATGTTTCATATGACAAGACTGTTAATAGAATAACTCCACTTTCAGAAGTTCATGTGATGTTGTAAAATATTAATGTTGTGGCATTGTCTCAGTCACCCAGTAAATGGAAATAAATGAACAAACATACTTATAACATTCAGAGTGTAAGAGGAAGGTGGTGTATGGTAAGAGACTGCGCTCCCAGCTCACAAAAAGGTCAAAACCATGAAAACAATTTGATCCTATTAAAACAGCTGATAAGACAAACCAATGACATGTGGTTTCTAAAGTGATGTTATTACGCATTTCACAGCATTAAATAATTAAAAAAGAAAGGAAAAAAAACTGCTATTGGAATATTACAGGGGGCGGTGAAAAACACGTGCTTACACTCGCGCGCATGGCTTGGCTGCTGATTAAAGAAGCTACTGACGTGCAAAATGGATGCAAGTGAAAATCGGGCAGGCAGATTAGGAGACACCTAAAAGGAAGATGAACATAAAGAGGACTGCAGACAGACAACATACCACCATCTTTTCCTACAGCGTAACAAAATAAAAACACAAAGGTGGAGTGATGGTGTTGATGTGCACCCACAAGCACGCGTGGTCTCGTGAGAGAACTGAACACGTGACACAGCTCACTAGGAGCACGAGTTTTCTGTGCAGGGGCTGGTCTTTAGAGCTGCAGGACAAAGGAATGCAAGCACACACGCCAGTGCAAGCGCGTGCACACACGCACAGAAACAGAGGAAAGACAAAAAGCGATAATTTGAGGTCATCGGTGCGTGCATGTAAGTGTGCTTGTGCATGCGCACCCCTCTTGGTGGTGGCGTGGCGTGTGAATTACACACCAGCAGCAACTTGGTAGCAATGGCACATAAACCCTCTTCCCAAGGGACCTTTAATTGGACTCCTCCGGCCACCAAACCCTGTCCCCAGCAGGTCAGCTCCGGGCACACTGGCTCAGCCAGGGGGCAGCCATACACAAAAGGTGTATTGCTATACGATTCAAGTACGCGCAGTACTGGGAGAACCACAGGGCCTGTGTAAACATGGACATTCTATGTATGTCAGAAAGATTGAGTTAGGATTCTAGGGAAATCAGCATGTACACAAGACGTCTGACATCTCAATACTAAACAACCTGACACCTCTCAGTGAAAGCGTTTCCAACACTACTTCTACATCTCCTCTTGAGATTTATATAATGTATTCATATTAATACTTATACATTTTGCATGGAAATGTGGTCATATAACAGTAGAATAGGAAAAAAAAAAAAAATGCAAAAAGCATCAGAAGCCTGCATGTCACGGATGTCTACTTGACAACCACTGTTGCACAGCCAACAACAAGAGAACAACAGTGGATGCAAAAGATCTCCGCTTGGAGCAGAGACACCCTTAAAGTATATCGATCAGATGCGATCACACTTCCTCCCTGGCCTGCAGGCTTCCCCATTAAACCCCACTGTCGAGCAACAAGATGTCAGCTTCATTTGCCAAACTCCCTGGAACGTTTTAGTGACACGTGGTCTAACCAAGGGGAGTGGGGGACTCCGCTGGGGTTCTCCTCCTAACACAGAGCAGGACTTGGAGTACAGTGTAAATGCTTTTAAGATCGCCTTCTGGACAGAGCCATACATTTTTTTCTTTTTCTTTTTTTTTTTAAAATCAAATTTTTCTTCGTCCCCCCCCCCCCCCCCGGATCATGAGTGTTCAGCACAGCTGCTGCTGTGTTTGTATGGCTATAAGAAAAAAAATTGACACTGAAAACAATGCCCCCCCCCCCATTTTTCCTACTACACCACTCAAACCACTCAAACTCGAGCTAGGTCAGAGTGCCAAGCATAAGAGCTTTGGAGGAAATTAAACAAACTTAAAGAACATTCCAGTTGGTGACTATATGGCATTTCCATAAGTTCATTAGTCAAACAGCATGGGGCCTGACTGAGCTAAAGATCTCTGCATTCTGTCATTTCAATGCTCCTTCCTAGCATACTGCAAAGCAACCTGCTCTGCTTAAATGTACTTAGAAAACAACCTCATTGATTTACCCAAGTATGAATCGTAACTGTCAGTAAAAGAATAAATCCTGCCGCTGACATTTTGCCAAACAAACAACTGTAGAGCAGCCGCTTTAGAGCACTAATGAACTGGCACTAAGCCAAGCCCCAGAGACGCGCTGCATGGGACCCTTTTCATATTAAAGGTTAAAAAGTAAATTTTAAATATGGCAAAATAGAACAGGACATAGGAACTTGGTGTTTTAAGAGGACTGTGCCCTTATGCTCAGGTTTGTGTAAACACTGTAGGTGAAGTGTAATGGCAAGGCTTTGTGTGACAGAAATTTTTAGCCACTCAGATATTTGACAAAACAGAGCAAGCTCAAGGCCTGCTGGGTAATGGCACAAGAGATCCGAGTGCAAAAGGTTCCAACATACCAATATGCAACACTCTCTCGCATCACTCTCTTCACCTCCATACTATTTGGTGGGGGGGATTTATAAACCGTAACTGAAACTAATTATTCTCTTGATGGCAACACTGGACAAAACAAAAACTCTCCAGTTCACATACAAAAATAACTAAGTTTAAGAGTGAAACAAAACGTGGACAGACAGTGTGTGCAGAGCTTCACAAGTACACAGTCTGCAGTGACCTGAAGTAAAAGAACCATCCATGTCAACAAACCAAAAGTATGACTGGGTAAAAACACTGGGGAAAAATTAGATACATTTTAAAAATCATACACTCGTTAAGATACATCTTACTTTTTTCCAATAAACAGACACACACACACACACACTTTGAAACGGACAGATGTTTAGACATTTCAGTATCCAAGATGAAGACTGTCTCAGAGAGGCTCCACCTCATTTCAGACCTGACAAAGGTGTACTTGTCAGCTGTGAAACCTACAAGGTTGGCATCTATTGCCTTAGCACATAACGGCACGGTTTAATTGTCATATGAACATGGCAAAATGATTATGGCAAAACAAATGCACAAGTCTTTTTGACAAGTACACTTATTTAAGGTAGAATTATTTTTAATATAGTCACCTTTTTTTTTTTTTTTTCTACCTGCGATATCGTACACAATGTTTTGACACCAGAGGGCAGTGTTGCTGCAGGAAGAAAAAAAATCACAGGCAAGCTATTATTCTGGTACCTCAGTATGAATATGCATAAAATATGCAAATTAGTGACACTGCCTCTGAGGCACCACAAAAACTCAGCAGGGTCAGTAAACCAAACAGAGGGTTGGTGTAAAGACGAATCTGGTGTGGAATTGAAGAGTTATCAATGTTTGTGCCTGCCCTTCAGTGAGTTTGGCTCAGGAGGTTGTGAATCTTCTGCAGGGTTTGTAGTCATTGTCATGGTCTGGAAAGACTCCAATAATTGGTGGGATGGGGTAAAAGAAAAAAATAAAGGGGCAAAGACAGCCAAGAAAAAAAAAAAAAAAAAAAAAGTTCAAGATTAAAAATACATTTTCTGTGCAGTGGCTCAACCACTAGCAGGACTGACAGAGGAAGAGAAACTGCAGTTTAACATCGTAAGAGAAATTAAAGGATGTCCAGGAACGTTCAAGTTGGCCTGAAAAGAAAAGGAGGCGTGGCCCTGGAGGAGCAGGAGGGGTCAGACACCAGACAAGTGGAAAGTAAAGGGCCAATGGGCAAACAAAGGGCGGAGCCTACGTCTCTGTTGAAGAGCAAGAGCCAGTGCGCAGCAGGGATTTGTAAATGGGTGAGTTGAGGAACCTGGGATAGGAGTCTCTGTGCATTAGAGTGTAGATCTGAAGCTGGGCATCCTCAAAGGTGTGGGGCGTTGGCTCCAGAATCTTCCGGTTGATCACTTCTCGAACCCTGGAGTCCAGGCTAACCTGCCAGGGGATGTAGAGGAGAGAGAAAAGACATACTGACATATAAAATCAGCAAATGTCTGTCTGCTTGACCCATTTTTCCATGACTAGTTTTCACTTCTTCTGGTACACTGACGTTTTGTTTAAAAAAGGAAAATAAAATCACTTGACCAGCACATAATGTTCACATACAATCTCAAGCATTTCAGAATGTCAATGAAAACATCCACGAAACAGTCACTCTGCAAATTTCACACGTTTAAATGAAAAGTGCTCTGCAGCATGTGCGACTGTTACTGCTGGGGAGGGCTCCCCTGTCTCCTCACACCTCAGTGGACAAGCTCTGCTGATACAGCCAAGCCTGCCCCATACCTCCTTAGGTTGCGAAAAGATTTTCGCTCTTCGCTAACTTATGGAGGAACTAACTTGAAGTGGGAAATGAGCTGCCATCACCTTATTGATTGCAAGTCCGCCTTTGGTGGTGTGCGCCGGCCAGCCTTACGTAAGGCCTTTGGTGGTGCGCGCCGGCCAGCCTTGCGTAAGGCCTTTGGTGGTGCGCGCAGGCCAGCCTTGCGTAAGGCCTTTGGTGGTGCGCGCCGGCCAGCCTTGCGTAAGGCCTTTGGTGGTGTGCACCGGCCAGCCTTACGTAAGGCAACGAAGAACGAGCACGTGCTCCAGAAACTTGTGAAACTCCTCCTACCAGCATACAGCGGTTCAGCAGCTGTGTACAGATTTAGAATGAATTATCTGAGGAGTTTCCTGTCAAGGCTGGTGTCTGTCGAGGGGATGCTGTCTCCCCACTGCTTTTCAACATTGTGGTCGACACTATTAAGAGAAAGGCTTTCGAAGGCAGAAGCTGAGCTCAATATGATAACCGTTTCATCACTGACCTGATGCTTACCAACAATTGTGTCCACAAATACGGCACTGATGCAGACGAGGCCACATGCATTTACAACAATGCATGGACTGCACAGCCGTACGACTTAAACATAAACACAGACAAGACCAAGAGTATGACAACGAATGGATGCCAGTCAACGACCGTACAGACTATGGAAGGAACGACCCGTTCGGTGGAAAATCCAGAGTGCAGCACCAAAGAAAACGTGGCTCAAACAAGTTGAGGCAGACCTGATGCACGACCACTGATGCGAGGAATACTGCCACCGATCACTAAAAATGGAAGTGTATCGTTGTCGTGGATACACAGTACCCAAACTCCAGCAGCACCCATAGCAGCGTACTGGTCAAGAGGACAGCCCCCTCCTCCAGGTGCCAGCTAGGGGACACTGACTGACTGACCGAATGACTGACCTCCTTGGGTGAGAGGATGGAGACGTAGTCCTCGTAGATGAGGCGTGCCTTCTCACGGATGGCACACGTGTTGAGTTCCTGCTTTAGGTCCTCGCAGGCCAGCCAGAAGAGCATGTTCTCCTCGCTGAACTCGGTGCGCAGGAACTCCCTGAAAGCGTTGCGTCCAGCGGGGCTTCTCATCAGGCGCTCAAACGACAGAGCCCACTGCCGAGCCTCATCCGCCGTAGGCTTGGCGCTGCCGGGACGGTGGGGGAACACGCGGTCAGCACGAGCCAACATCTTCTCACAAGCTTACATGTACCAAACGCAACGAGACCATAACACAACACATATTGACCGGTGTCACAATTCAATGCATCCCAATATATCATTACAGCATCCTGATGTTTAATACACCAACACTGAAATAATACAACTACTAAAATTTTAAATGGGCCAGATTTAATTAACAGGCATTTAACTACAAATGATAAGTCAGTATCTTAAAATTGTTGCACACTTACATAAATTATGCATTTCTTTTTGCATTCATACTGCACGTTTCGGTTTTTAAAATAGCAAAAATTGGAAAATAAAAGAATCATAGAATGGAACATCTGGCTTGAACTTTTGACATGCAAGAAGCAGACACTTCATTTTTGTACTGCGGTGCACTTACATTTACATTTGTTCATTTAGCAGACGCCTTTGTCCAAATTGACTTACATCTAAGAGTACGTGTGCATTATTTAAAATGAGGTATGCCAGTATCTGAGAATTGTTTTCTATAACAAAATGTAATGTAAATTTTCCTCAAAGTAGCCACCTTTTGCAGATATTACAGCTGAACACACTTGTTGCATTCTGTCTACAACAGAAATCAAACACTGTTTAAAACGTTCTTCCCAACGTTGCCAAAAATGTGCTGCACTTGTGGATTGCTTTGCCTTCACCCTTCTGTCCAGTTCATCCTAAACCATCTTGTGGGTTGCTTTGCCTTCACCCTTCTGTCCAGTTCATCCCAAACCATCTTGTGGGTTGCTTTGCCTT